>JAJONR010001516.1:0-134994 GCA_029582245.1 Solanum etuberosum | reverse complement strand
TTCCCCCCCCCCCCCCCCCCCCCCAAGTACTTAGGACCATTTAACTTACGAAAATGAGGCTATTTTTTTTCCTACTTAGGACCATTTAATTAACTTATAGAAACGAGGCTATTTCTTTCTTATTTAGGACTATTTAATTGGTTTAAATTAGAACATTTGAGTCAAAATAGGTATGAATGATTTTTGGATATTAGTGCAAACATTATTACTAATAAAACTTAGAAGAAACTTTCTAATACTTTTACTCATTATTATTAATGCATATATATTCATACTTCACATTATATTAAATAAATCATATAAAGAAGTGTTGTTAATATTACTCATACACAATTTAAGAACAAAAATAAAAAAATGTTACATCTGTAATTTGGATATTATAGTGATAACTGACAAGATAAAATTTAAATTGTGTTAAATATGAAAATATTACACATTAGTTATTTAATAATATACAAAGACGAAAGTTATCTCCTTGTTGTAATTACCAAAACATTATGATGTTTTAATAATTACACAATATTCATAATAATAATAATAATAATCGGAGAGCATTATGCTTCTTCTTAATTATATCAAGCTTCAACTATAATATAACTTTCAAAACATGCTCTAATAAGTTATTCGGAGAAATTTATTGTGCGAAATCTTTTGATAAACATAAATTGTGTTATTTTAATTTTGATAAATATAATAGTATCTAATTAAAATACTTTATTAGAAGTTGAAGTGTTCAATTGAAACAAATCTTATGAGTGCGTAAATGAAATACTCTAATGAATTTAAGGGACTAAGTTATATTTTATATTATGTGAGTGTTTAACCTGAGTAATTTACTTTTAAAATTATTATACTTAAAATATGTACAAAATACTTGGGGAAAAATTGTAAAGAAAGGAAAACAGCCCGAAAAAGTATTTTATACTAATTGAATTTCGAGGAGAATATTCGTAATCTCTGGGAACATTGAAAACGCGTACACGCTCAGCTGGGAGATTACTGTAGGGAAATTGAAGGTTTAATCCGGTAAGCAGTGAATTTTTTCTTCGATTGTTCAGCGAAGCAAAAGTCTCAGAAGCCATTGATGGAGCCCAATGAAGCTCCATTATCGACTTCTCCATCAAGCTTCAATTCCAGCCAGCAACGTCATTTTTACCTCGCCGTCGATAGACTTCAGTTCAAAATGGTAACCCTTCCTATTCTCCAATCCCGTCAACCATTAGCTTTTTATACTTATTGAAACTGAAATGAAACAGGAGACTTTGGTGGATCTATTGGGCATGGCTGGCCGGCTTTGGTCCATACCCATTGTAGTTAGCTGCAGCACACGTGACGAGCTTGACGCTGTCTTCTCCGCTCTGTCCAGTATCTCACATATTACAATCGCCGCTCTGGTTCTCTCTCAATCCGTTTTCCTCTTTGTTGCAAATTGGCTTAAAATTAAGTTGTTAAATCAACATTGATAACCTGTTATGGGACTTAGATAATTACAGAGGATTCATGTAACGGATACAGGTAGGGTTTAACTTTGAAGTTGAGTCATAGCTGGCTGATTGATTGAATGAAGAACATGTTATTTAGATGAAATTAGTCTTAACAAAGGGTAATTATATGGAGAGTCTCAACTAGGTTGGGATTGAGGGTTAGTTGATTGATTGAACATATATGTGTGAAAATTGCAGTACAGTGATCTTCCTGAAGCAGAACGTGCAAGAGTTTTAGCTAGTTTTCGTCAAGCTACAATTAGGTGGATCAAGCAGGATACAGGGGAAACAGAGAAGGAAGAGGAGAAGTGTCATTTGATAGTTGTTACGGATGTTTGCCTTCCCCTCGTTAACTCTGGGGAGTCACCTATTAATGCTCGTATCTTGATTAATTATGAGCTACCAACAAAGAAGGTACTCTTCATGCAGGCTTTACATTTCCTTGATCATTCTTTTCAGCATTTTAATAACTCTTGCTCATGGGACTTGAAGGTTTGTTAATTAGAGGTGTGACTTTTAATTGTTGGATCATAACACTCGAGTGGACTTGTGTGAAACGACAATACTGTTCACGGCTTGGAATTTAGAATAAGAGAAAGCTAACTTTTAAAGAGTAGGTTCAAGTAAAGCATAAATTTCTAAGATCTGCTTATTCCTTTCTGGCACCGTTTGACCAGTGTAAACTGAGACCTGCTTTTTTCTTCCAGCTTTTGATGTCCATTATTTCCCTCCTTTTGGATTCTTGTGTGAAGCATTCTGCCATAACATGCTGGTTATTTATCTTTGTTAGAAAGTGAAATCGAAAATTACGCTAGAAGTACATACATAGACAGTACATGTTAAAATTCCTATTTTTTGAGAGTTGGTATGTACCTCCAGGTTTTAAATGATGATAATACTAGATAAACAAAACAGTTAGAATAACTATCAGATTGGAGCCATTGAGCTCTTAGATTAGGTCGCGAGGATTCCAAATTTAAAACGAAAAGCTCGAACTCTGTGCGAATGCTCTCATGAGTTTGAAGTAGTATTGAAAGTACTTTAGAGACTGAGGATATTAGGATAAGTAGAAATAGAATATAATTTATAGTAAGTTTAGCTTTCTTAAGAGGAATGAAGTTGAAGTGAGATTAAGTAAGAATTTAGTATCAAAATGCAGATAATTCTAATGTCTAGGCACAGTCTTTTAAGAGAATGACACCAAATATTGTGTAATATTACACCATATCAAATATGGTGTAATATGGGTATTTGGAAGGAAAGAAATGCATGAATTTTGGAGAGCAAGTTTGAATCTGTAACTCTAATTAAGTATGTATGCATCTTCTTACTGTTTTTTTAGTGTAATATGGCTATTACGAATGATATAGAAGCCATGATAAACTTCTTGAGTTCATTGCACATTCAACAGTGATGTTGATCTGTAAATATCTTTAAGGCATCTACTGGTTGCTGACTTTTTTTATACAAATATTTTTTAGCAATAAAAAAAACATACGCCTAATTTATAATTTCACCTTAGCTTTTGTTTTGATTTCAGAAATCATTGTAGTTGTCTCAAATTTCTCTATCTATTTTTGCTCAAAGTACCAAGAATTGATTGACTAGAACCCGTATAGATCCCCCACCCACGTCGTGTCGCACGGGTGCGGCACATAAAGTAAACAGTCCGAGCAACTTAGTTCACTGCAATGTGAGCATGATTCTTCACCATCCACCAAACCCGTTTACATCAACAGACTGCACACCACCATGTTCCAGGATTACTTGATGTGTGTATTTTATAATTTCGCACGTGAGGGGTTACTTCTTGGTTTCGTCCAGTCATTAATAACTTGATTATTTTTAGATAATAGTAGATAGAAACAATGCTTGTAATACAAACGGGTTCATAGGACAGGAGGAATTTTAAGGATTTGGCATATGCTGATTAGGCAGAGAAGTAATAATGATGAACAAGAAGAACCAAAGGTGAACAAGAGCAGCTAGTGAGACTTTTAAGTCTTAAACATGAAAGAAAACCATTAATTGCTCCGGAGTATCATGACATGCAAGTACTGACTTGAGGTTTGCTGTGATTGCAAAACCCTAACGTCAATCGAAGAGAAATTGTCATGAAGGTCTTGTCCGACCCTGAGTTTTCTCTGATACCATGTCGGCTGAAATCTTTCATCAATTTGAGATATTTGGTGAAGAATATAAACACCCCAGTGTAGTTTCTATATTCGTGAATGCAGAAGATGAACATCTGGAAGAGTTGCCAAAGCTGTGAATGAATGTAAGTATATATTAGCACCAATTTCAGCTGAAAATATATCATCTAGATGCTATGTACAAACAACTAATAAGGTGCACAACACCTGTAAGCTGTTGATAAATAATAAATTGGGCCTTGTCAACTTAATGAAGAACTGGACTCATAAGCTTGGGCTAGCTGCCCAGATGCTGCCTCCATTTACTGTATTAGAGACAGATATCTAATTTGGCCACATATATGGCTCCACTTTACACTTGTTCATAATCCTCAGATAAAATTGATCACTGTAGCTGAAAATCAATATATGTGTGAAACAATTAACTCGATATACTCGTCAATGGGGATTGAATTTATTGAGGTATTTCGGCTTTGCAATTCTCTTTTTTCATGAGTATAATATGTATCATGGGCTGATAAGAAACTTCTGTTTCTTAATTCTTTAAATCTTATTAGTGTCTCATTTCTGTTCTTTAGGAACCAAATGTGATCCTTGAAATTGTTGGTGGAAGTTGGCCTAGAAAAAACATGTATAGTGAAAGAAATAGTCTACTTCACTTGACAGTTGCATTTTGAATTTGTGACCTGTACCCCAGGACTTGCAAATGCACTTACCTTGTTGTTATGCTCTTATGTAGGAAACATATATGAGGCGCATGGCTACTTGCTTGGCAGCAGGTTCTCTTTCCATACTATAGAACTGAATTTGACAAAAGAGCAGATTAGACTTGAGAGAAGGAATAAGAGGATGGAAGTAAAGAAAAACAAGACAGAACATAATTATTTTTCACATCTCCTTTATAATACTTCTTCTTCAATGGAGTCAATTAAGAAGGATGTCATCCAATAGCCCGTTTCTTCAGACTCCCTTCCCCCACCTTATTTTTTACGTAGTTGATTGTATAGTGTCATGTTAGCTTTATTATTCTTGAACACACATAAGTTTCTGGATCATATGCAGATGGAATCGTGATCAACATGGTTGTCGGAGGCGAAGTTGTTACTCTCAAAAGCATTGAAGAAAGTAGTGGCCTTCTCATAGCAGAAATGCCCATTAATGTAAGTTCTTAATTTGGTTCTTGCTGTTTATTATTGCATGGAAACATCAGTGTGAAGCCAGGAATGGGATTATGAGTTATTTGGACCCGTTGTTGTTGTATTGCCATTTGCGGATGCATATGTGCACAATTGTCTCGTATTTCCATTCTTTTGAAGTTCACTGATAATCTCACTAATGTTTGTTTGTCAACTTGTGCACATGCTTCTGAGCAGATTTTTGAGATACTGTGAAGAGATGAGGCCCTGCGGATGTCATCTGAACCCATGGGATTTCAAATAATTAGGTATATGATTAAAAAAATTCCCCACTTCTGTGTACTACATCAGACTGTCATTTGGCTTACCTGAGTAGAGTTCTGTTGTTGAATTGGGATCCTATTCCATGCTTTGTCAATTATGAGATGACGGTTGATTACCTGAGCCTTTTTCTTGGGGGTTGGGGGTTGGGAAGGGGGTGAATTTGATTTTCATCTTCATCAATTCTAACGTAATATAGCTCCTTGCCTATTTCATTAGGAGCAGGGCTATACAGATTTAGTGAGATTTAGTAGCTGTTCATTTTAGTCTGAAGGTACTATACACGAAATATGAATTAGGACAGATTCAAAATGTCTGTAGGTTTACGTTAGAGCAATTGAGATGTTCAAGAGGTAAGATCTTTATTGGGCCTTGTCAATGTTCATTTATGCATGAAGTCCAGTTTTGATTAGTTAACTGGTAGCTAGAACTAGAATTTAGAAAGTTGCATTCATGAGTTCAAGCCTAGTATGGGGCTATGCCTTAAAAGGGCCCCGTTATCCTTGGGATTCGTGATGCTTTGCTGCCAACCAATGTTTCTCGTTCTTGACTTTATGTCATTCTCATGACTTTACTTTTCAACTGTGACTTGAATTTCCACTATCTTTCACAAATGAGGCCACAGAACTTGGTTATATTAGCTGTAACAACTGGCACACTATCACAGTTTTCCGTCATGATATTGCATGAGAAAGGGGAGGGACAACTTATATTCTTTGCTGCCAACTGATATGGCCAATTGGCCATACATTTGGAATTCCAAGATTTCGACTTGAGGACTTCTAGTATTGTTGTTGAACTTTAATGAATTGGTCATGTAATAGGCATAGAGATGGTAAAAATGTGTTAAGTGTTTGTGATATTGTAATTCCAATTTTATGAGAGGAGAGAGGTTGATAGAAGGAAAAGAGAATAATAGTATAAAGACAAAAGAGAACAACTTATTCAATCTATTTACTAAGTAGTATGTATTGCTATTATCTTAGTCAGTTTGCTCCAAGTCTTTTCTATATTTTACATTATATATCTTTTATCCCCATTCAAAGAGTGATCTGTTGGGACCGGGAGATAGTCTGAAGCCAAACAATTTCATTGCGATTTTTCTAAGAAAATCTTGGAATTGACCTTCTCAGGCCCCAGATAAATGAATTAGTTGCAAGATATGGAGCACATTTTTTTAAGGTCTAGTGGTTAGTCCCCACACTGTTAAATAGGTTACTTTTGTGTCTGCTTTGAAGATAATTAACCCATTGAAATCTTGACTCCAAGAGCTTTACTATGTCACATTTGAAGCTTCCTGTTGAAATTTTTTGGATTTTAACCTGCATTTTTAACTATGCTAACTATACTTAGCTGTGGTTTACTCTCGATCCCTCAAAGTCTTCTATCTGTTTACATTATATAACTTTTTTCCCCATTCGAAGAGATTGTAGTGAGTATGGGGATGGAGGAACAGAATTATAAATGCAGAGTTGGAAGAAATTACTAAGAAGAAAGAAGCGAAACAATGCTATTGAAAAACAAGACTATTTTTGTGGGAAGTTAAGATGTATTTGTCACCAGGTTGTTTTCGTTTCCCTAGTCGATGTCTAATTTCATATACAGTTAGATCCCCTGAATTGTTCCCGAGTAAAGTTTTATGCCCAATTAGTTGCGACATTCTTGATAAATCTTGCAAAATGATTGATTGCAACATGCCAGTGTGTTTTTGGAAAACAGTTGAACTTTCAATCCTTAACTTGATCTTAATCTCCTAAACCAAATATGGGTTTAAAAAAGCGAAAGGTTGCAAGGTATCTTCACTTGATTGTTCCAAGAGTTAAACCTCGCCTAGTCTTGAGGGAAAGCCAAACATAAATGACTTTCACTGTAAGAATTTGGATCTTGTCTAATTATGTAGTCTTCTTCCCAATGCTGATTGCTGAGTTTCCAGTTGTGATTTTACTCTACAATCTACACTTTTTACCATTTATAAGAAAGAAGAAAAGGTTCATTCTTTGATCGGATCGGCAAAAAGAAGTGGAATTATTCCCCTCAATCCCAATACTTCACAGCGTACCATTACAATTCCTTCCAAAAAGTAACTTGTGTAGCCGAATAGTTGCCTTCCAATAGTACTAGCGGTCATTGCACGGATGCTCATTCAATTTTACTTTATTGCATCAAAGTCTCTAAACTATTTTTGTGATAAAAAAGTTACTCAACTTAGCCTCAAGTATCAGGTAGAATTGCTCAATAATTTTTGTGATTGAGAAGTTGCCTAAATATTTTGACTCATAAGACAAGTCTTCCACTGCGAGTGCCTTGGGCAAAAAACACTGGGAGATGTATAATTTGTCATGTAACTTGTAGACCTCCTCTCTCCAACTCCGAGGAGGTTATGTTTTACTGGTATCTGGACTTGTATCCCATTGTTCTGTACATATTGTATCAAATAATGGAAGGGTTGCTATCAAGTACTTGACCTATGCCTCCAGCAATATGTCTTAGTAAGTGGTTCATATTTTAGAGCTTAGTGCACCATCAATAAATGATGGGAAGTTGATTGGGAAAATCCATGCAGTTGGGGATATGACTTATGCAAGTAGGATAAGAATCATCAATTTCATGCAATAATCAGGAGGGTTGGGTCCCCACATTTGAAGGTGACATGCAAAGCAATTGTTTGATGAAAATTTAGACGAAGTGTCACGTGAAATCTGATTGCCTGTTCCGGGTAATTTAGTCTTAAGTGTTTGTTGTGCGTCTCTTTCTTTCATCAACTGTGGGAGATATTGATAGAGATAGATCCTGTCCTATGGAAGGGAAGAAAGGGAACACAATGAAGATGGACAATACATGGTCCCTAAAGTTTTATGACAAAAAGGGGAAATATCATCTGCACCTTTGACATGGATTACTTCTCCTGATACAACAATTTAGCTGGTACTAAGGTGGCCTACCTATGCATACTGCTTTTGAGATTTAGAGAGACTCATCATCTTGGCTTCCGTCAATAATACGCTTCTTTTAAATTTGGCATAATACATAAATATGACCCTTAACTTGGCTTCAACGGACAACTATGCCCTCCAACTTTGAGTGTGCACACATAGGCACTTAAACTTGTATAAAATTGAACAAGTAGACACACGTGTCCTACATGACATAATACATGTAAGACGCCACGTAGGACACAAAATTTTCATGTAGGACGAATGTGTCTATTTGTTCAATTTTATACTAGTTTAAGTGTCTACTTGTGCACACTCAAAGTTAAAGGTCATAGTTGCCAGTTGATGTCAAGTTAAGGGTCATGTTGATGTATTATGCCTAAAAAATTTTAAGGAAAGAAAAGTATATTGCTACTTTATGACTAACACATGGCCATCATAATATCTACATAATTCATGTTGTAAGTCGTATTCAAAATCAAAATTTTGTGAATTCAACATTTAATACTTTATAACATTAAATCCCCTTTTAACATGATGGGTTCAGATTTACTATTTGTTAGGATATTAGTGGATTTTATACATAAATTTATACTATGCGTTTGAAATTATTTGCTTCATATGAACCAGGTGTTGCAACACAACATTT
Source organism: Solanum etuberosum (assembly GCA_029582245.1). Classification (NCBI taxonomy): domain Eukaryota; kingdom Viridiplantae; phylum Streptophyta; class Magnoliopsida; order Solanales; family Solanaceae; genus Solanum; species Solanum etuberosum. The sequence goes on along the minus strand of JAJONR010001516.1, from coordinate 126,318 downwards.
AAATTTCACTAGTCTTTGGTGCAAGTAGGGGTGTACATGACCGGGTTGGTTTGGATTTTTTAAATATCAAACCAAACCATTTGTGTTGGATTTTTAAATTTATAAACCAAACCAAACCAATGAAACTCGGGTTTTTCAACTTCGGGGTTTTTCGGATTTTCGGATTTTTCCGGTAAAGTATTCATACAAACATATAATTTATTTGTACTTCAAATATTTCTTTAGTCCTACCAAAATACAAATATCTAAGGTGTTTCTTAAAAAAATAACACAGAATATGATATGATTAATGACACTAAAATATCCAACGAAAAATAATAATAATGAAATCGCATAAAACAAATATTGCAAATTAACAAGTCATAATGAAAATAATCATAATTTAAAAGTACTAAATCATGCTAAAATAAGTTTAATAAGTATTAGTTACATGACTAAATATTAAAGGAAATTAAAATTAGATTATGTATTTTAATTGTCTAAACCAATGTAAAACTAAAAAACAAATATTCAATATTATTGTCATTCTTAGTGTTTGATTTTCTTTTTGCATTAGTATTAATTTGATTTTGATTTAAGCTTTATTATAATTATCAACATTTGTGGACTATAATCTTTATTGGACCATTCTCGAAGTTTCAAACTTAAAATAATATATTAAAAGATAAAAACTATGAAAAAGTATAAGAAATATTTAAAAATTATATCAAAGTAAATATTTTTATGTATAAAATAAAAATTTAAAATTATATATATAATGTCGGGTTGATTTGGTCTCGGGTTGGTTTTTTTTAGTTAAAACCAAACCAACTCAAATATAGTCGGGTTTTTTTTCTTCAATACCAAACCAAGTCAAACCAAATCACTAGTCGAATTTTTTTTCCTGTTTGATTCGGTTTTGTACACCGTAGGTGCAAGAGACAGATAAATATACCACTCTGTGATTTTCAGGATGATAAGCTTATCCTATTCTTATCGTCATATTTCAATTTCAACAAATAATGACATTATATTCTTAACAAATTAGTGTTCACAATCTATAAGAATCGTTTTAGCTGTATAAAAAATTCTTGATTAAGAATAACATAATTGATTCTGCCTTTCCGGAGCTAGGTAGGCTATGTTAGTGAGGCTCAGGCACCGGTCTTGGTGATGTGGATTTGGGGACTTCATTCTTAGGCTCGGTCTTTGGAGGGTTCGTTTAACCCTCCCTGACTACCGTTTCATAAACGGATACTTCTTATATTATGTGTCGTCATATCATTTGTTCATGCATCTGGACAATACCCACTCTATAATAATGCCTAGAAGCTAAGCATCGAGTGTATTTAAGTTTTATTAATACGGACGATATAGCAATGATTAATAAGGTTCTCGAGAATTTGGCAGTTAGGCAAGAGTTTGAGTTAAGTTAATACCAAATTCTGTTAAACTCCAGTCCAAATTAAGGCGCACGGGTAACGTAGATTTTGACCTGCTTTTGCCGTTTGAATGGGTTCATGTATGTATACATATCTTCCATGGATCTTCTTATCAACGACAAGTGATGTGTTACACGTGCAATGCATTGAGAGCGTCGATGGCTCTTTCCTTCACTTAAATCCTCACCCATAGGTGAGAGAGGGCCTAAATTATTGCATTTGATCTTTGGATTCTGAGTTTATGGTTAAGCAGGAGTGACATTTATATATTTAGTGTGAGATGTGAGAGGTCATGTGCTTCTCGGACAAAGTTAATAGTCTTTTGAGATTTATAATTTTTGAACTAATTAATGGGATATTCAGGATTAAATTTGTATTTTATTTGATTAAAAATAAAAATTAATCTCAAACTATTACCACTTGATATTTATATAGTAAAGTGCTTTAACGAACCTTTTCTCTTTTATTTTGAAGTAAATAAATAAAGAAAATATTTGCAATTTATTAGAGGTTTTATAGTCATTCTTTTTTCAGATTCTGTTACCAAGTGAATGATGTAATTTTTAATTATTTTTTTTAGTGAATGATGTATTCTAACTAGTCGTTCCATGTTCATTTTTTTCTCCAAGTACTATTAAGTTTACTATACTATTTATAGTAGTGAAGATTTTTACTGTCATATTTCTTTTAAAATGATATATTTATGTCAGCTTGCGCAAGATTTGATTATTCAATTGATTTCTTGTTATCTTTATAACACAAAGACTAAGTATCATGAATTAGATTAGAGTATGAAAATTGAAATAAAAAATGGAGAAGTGAAAGAAAGAAAGGAAATGTAAAGGCAAAGAATCTAATGACGAAGAGATGAGATGACAGCTTAGTGAAATTTGGCATTTGCATGGATTCCAACAAAGATTTGGATTGAAGTAGAGAAAGGACAAAGGTTTTCCCCATGTACACTTTCCACCTTATCTTTCCTCTGTCTCACTCTCTAATCTCTCCATTTTTAAACCACCGAAGCTTACTGTTCACCCACTGGTACATATCAACACCATGTACATTTTCCTTATTAAATAGATGTTGAAACTACTCACTAGTACTTCAATTCTCTCTTCTCTCTACTCTCTCTCGCTGACAACAATAGAATGTTTATGATCCCTTTCTATAATAATTAATCGTCCTTCAACGTTTCTTTATTAGCTTCTGCACGACACCTTCTATTGATTTTCAACACTCGTGATGGCTCTACCAGCTTCAACACCTCTGCTGATGGATCCCAGTATTCCGAGGTTGAAATCAATTCATGCAGGTACAAGTACAACGAATCCGGATGAACAAGATCAAACTCATCAACGACCAACCAGTTCTGAGGTTAGTGTTTTTTTTTAAAAATAAATCCTTTTTTGAAGAGAAAATGTTTAGAAATTGAATCTTGAGATAAATTGGAATGTATGTTTCTAGGTTGTGGAGGAGGTGAAGTTGCTATATTCAATAGCTTTTCCCATCATTGCTGCTGGATTGCTTGTATATGGAAAATCAATGATATCAATGTTGTTTATGGGAAGATTAGGTAAAGAAGCACTTGCTGGTGGATCTTTATCTATTGGCATAGCTAATATCACTGGGTTCTCTGTTCTGTCTGGCCTAGCTATGGGTATGGAGGCTATATCTTCTCAAGCTTGTGGTGCTAAACAATGGCCTCTTATGGGTCAAACTCTCCAACGTACAATCTTGATTCTGTTATTTTCATCCATCCCCATTTCTCTCTTGTGGATAAAGATTGAACCTTTACTCCTTTTCTGTGGCCAAGATCCAACCATTTCATCAATTGCTTCTACTTATCTGTCCTTTTGTCTCCCTAATCTTTTCTTTCAATCCATTATCAATCCTCTCAAAATCTACTTGAGAACTCAGAATGTCACTTTCCCTGTTACTTTTAGTGCTGCTTTTTCACTTGCCCTGCATGCACCTATAAACTATTTCCTTATCTATCACCTTGGCCTTGGTATTAAAGGTGTTGCTATGGCTGTGGTGATAGCTGATTTCAATCTTCTTGGTGTTCTTTTTCTTTATGTTAGTCTTTCTGGTGTTCATAGAAAATCTTGGCAAGGTTGGTCAGCTGAATGCTTTGAAGGGTGGAAACCAATTTTGATTCTTGCTGTCCCTAGCTGTATTTCTGTATGCTTAGAGTGGTGGTGGTATGAATTGATGATTTTGTTATCAGGGGTTCTTTTTAATGCTGCAGAGGCTGTGTCTACTATGGGAATTCTCTTGCAGGCAACTTCACTTGCTTATATATTTCCATCAGCATTAAGTTTAGCTGTTTCAACAAGAGTTGGGAATGAGTTGGGAGCCAATAGGCCTAATAAGGCAAAAACTTCATGTCATGTAGCAATTTTGTGTGCTACATTTACAAGCTTATTAGCAATGATATTTATGACAACATTAAGAAATGCTTGGGGCAAGGCTTTTACAGACGACGAGTCGATTTTGTGGCTGACAGCAGCAGCAATGCCGGTGGTGGGGTTGTGTGAGTTGGGCAACTGCCCACAGACCACCGGTTGTGGTGCTTTGAGGGGCAGCGCAAGGCCAGCTTTGGCTGTTCATATAAACTTGGGCTCTTTCTATGGTGTTGGGTTGCCTCTAGCTATTGTATTGGGCTTTGTTATGAAGATGGGGTTGTTGGGCCTTTGTTTGGGCTTGTTGGCTGCTCAAGGTGTTTGTGCATGTCTCATGGTTTTTGTGTTGAGTAGAACTGATTGGATGATACAAGCCCAGAGAGCCAGAGAGTTGATTGGTGTTGATGTGGAGAATCAAACTATAGCAATTAAAACAGTGTGCTAGAAAGTTAATTTGTTTATCCTTTCCTTCTTTGTATACTGATAAGTATAAAAATAGTACAGTACTGGTATGTATCTTTCCGTTGTTCTAGTTCTTCAGTTTGTTTGTTCTCTATAATTTTTTTCGGTTTTTGTTGCCCTACAAGCAAATAGTTAATGTGAATATATATATATATATGTTGCTGATGGATTCATGTTTAATGATTTCATTGGTAGGAAGAGTTTGATCGTGCATAAATTAAAATCAAAATATAATTTCAAACTTAATAACACATCACCAGAAGAACATACAGGGAATCGGAGATAGCATTGTCAAGACACTTGTAAATTGTAAAGCTTGTCAAAGTTAAATCATCTTATTACAAGAAAAAATGAGTTGCCATTAGAAATTAATTTAGCTGCAGGATACTAATCCAATTTAGTAACAACCACAAAAGCATACATTTCACCTGGTCATGCCTGCATGATAAGGGGGCATCGTAACTCCCCGGCTTTGTCTATCCATATTAGCTTGCCACCCTACAACACAATTTCGATAAATTATTGTCGATGTAGCGAAAATCTTATTATATTTACAGGTGATCTGATTATGTAAATATTTCTCGGTGTATAAACTTATAATAATTACCTATTCCCATATCAAAGCCACGGTTCTTAAGCTCTCTGTATTCTTGGCAAAGAGCACAAGGTTCACAGAAAACATGTACAAGACAATCAACACAAGGTGCCTCTTCCAGATCATATTGCCCCCTCATTTTGGACCTATAGAAGCAGGAATATAGGCTAGGCAATCCTGTCAGTCCCAGCAAACCATATAATGCACCTCTACTCGCACATGCTAACATCAAAAAACAACACAAACATCATAATTCTTGGTAACCAAATATCAAAAAAAAAAAAAAACTTTCATCGTACCAAATACAGCTACTAATAAAATTAATGTGCATATACTTACAAGTTGTTCCTTTGTTTAGTATTTCAGAAATCTGTCCAAAGGTGATACAAGGGCAAACACTAGTAACTAAACAGTTAGCAGGGTCATCAAAACAGTGGCAAAGACCGGTTGACCACGGCGCCGTGGTGGCGCTGGGGGAGTGCACCGGCATACCGGGGGCAGATGCATAGTGAGGAGGAACATAAGGTTGTTTCATCGGACCTGGATTATATCCTTCACCGGAGAATTTGCCGTAATCTTGATGAACCGTTGGATACATTATATTTATTTTTAGAGTAAAGTTAATTTAAAGAAAAATGAATGAATTGTTTCTCTTGGTAAATGGTACAATGTCCTAATTTAACGGGTGCAAAACATCAGTTTCAAGAAATGTTGTAGTGTCAAAACGTACCTAAAACATCATTTCCAAGAAATCTCGTAAGAGTTGAAAATTTTATTAGAGTAACTTGCACTACGGCGGAAAACAAAAGTAATAAAAAATCTAGTTCATCAAGAGAGGTTTGACTTTTACCTATTTTCGGTCAATGTTGGACTTTTATCTATTCCAACCAGTTGAATCAAACTTATCTTCAAAAAAGAATTCCACAAGATCAGTCAAATGTATAATCAAACGTCGTTTTTTTTATAAAGAAAACCATGTCTAAACAAACACTAATTAAAGTCTCATGCGTTAATTTCTTGATCAAACTATATTACACGATATTTTTCTAAGGGTAAAAAGTCAACTTTGCTCTTAAATTATGTGAGGTGGTCTATCATTATCCTCAGTTAAAAATTGGGTCATTCATTTATTCCCCAATCACCCTTTAAATAATTTATATATAATTAACGCAAGCATAACTAATACATGTATTGCTAATGCAAACATTACTAATTACTATTCAAGAGGTAAATGATATATGTCGTTTTTTTCAGATTCAAAAGGTTTGAATGAATTTTAATTAAATATAAAAGGAAATGGATCAAATAGTCTGAAGTAATGTTTTAACTCTGGGAAATAATACCAAGAAAAGAAAATGAGGGTCAGTACAGTTTATATGAAGTGGATGCCATGTTGTGACAACTTATAAATAAAAATTAAGCTTACTAATTTGAACAAATTAAATCATACTACAATATTCTGGTGGTGTTATCAAGGGTTCATCTTCAAATGAAACATAAATTAAATTTATAAACATTCGTGTGAGTTAGAAATTAGAATTGAGCATCTCAATGCGCAATCCAAGCTCAATTATTCACTAAAATATTTTGAGCACCTTATTAATCTTGCTTTCAAATTAAATGTGTTTTTAACTTGAGCATTTCACTTAAGAAAATTACTCATTCCTGAAAAGTAAAATATATTTTTTCTGTTCCAAAATAAATACATGTTTTAACTTGGACACTTACTTTAAGAAAGTTACTCGCTCATTCTTTCGCTTCAAAATAAATGATGTTTATAATTTGGGCACACTCCTTATAAATTAACTTATTTCTAAAAATATCCACTCTGTTTCAAACTAAATGATGTTTTAGCTACTTATTTTAAAACAAAATAAAAAATAAAAACAACACTTAGTTTAAAATGAAATAAGTAGTTCTTTCAATATATTAAAAGGATGCTTCTCAATTAAGTAAATCTGATCTTTAAGCTGGTAACCACGTGAAATGAGAAACAGGGTTTACGTTGGGTTTCAGCAAAATCATTTAATCTACTCTTTCTTGATCTTATCAATAACAAAATTAATCATTCAAAATTACAAAGTCCAAGCATAAAAGGTGCACACGAAGTCTTTACAAAGCAATACGCACCTTCCTAAGAAATTGCCTCGTCGCTTACTTCAGAATATACTTTCATCGCTAATGCTAAATGACCAGAAAATTTGGTTAGAAATTTAAAAAGTCTATAATATCTTTTTTATTTTAAAATAAACTGATTTTTTTATTTTTTAATTGAAAGGTATTAAAGTTAAAAGAATAAAAATATTCAAAAAGATAAAATAACATAGTGTGAAATATGATTTTTCATTCTAGCCAAAAAGATTTTTCCAATCCGTATAATAATAATTAGAGACAAAGTGTCTAATTTTTTATTTTTTTAGTTTCATACCTAAATTATGGAGAGTGTGAATTTCATACCTAAACTATCACACGTGTGTGTAATACACTCTCTCTTTTATTTACAAAAACCTTGTCACATGAATAATATATCCACATTGACAAAAATTAAATAAACTATTAATATTAGTAAAAACTAAAGATTAAAGTATTCCTAACATAAAAAAAGGAAATTATTTTCTAAAAATAATAATTATTTAAAAAAATATAATAATGATTTAAAAAAAAAATGAAATTTAAAATATTCTTCTCACCCTACCCACCATCTCATCCCCACCCCCGACAAACGCCATCCTTTTTTTTTTTTTTTAATTTCTTTAATAAAATATTTTTACAAAATTCAGACCTTACCCTCTCCTCCACTCCTTCCTAAAAAAAATTTGATATTATTTTTTTAAAAAAAAAATAAATAAATAAATTCTACTCCACCCCATCTAACCTTCTGCATTTATATATATATATAATTTTTTTACATTTTTCTTCTTTTTGTGTGCCGAATATAATAGAAATAAAAAATTTACTTTTAAAAAATCTTGCGGCAAGTAATATATATATATATAAACGAGAAAAAAATTGGGAGCAGAGGGTTATGTGCAGTGGGGTAAAAAAAAAATTAAAAAAAAATTAAAACAACATCTAAATTATTATTTGAAGGGATTGCGGGGGAGGGGGAGATGAAGTAAGATTATTTTTTTAAAAAAAAACTTTTATAAAAGAATTTATTTTAAAAAAATAAAAATTTGTGGGAGGGGGGGGGGAGAGTATGGTGCGAGGAAGTGGTGGAGTCGGGTAAGAAAAATATTTTATGATTTAGTTGGGGATATTAGTAAAACTTTAACTAATACTAATAATTTATTTATTTTTCGTCAAGGTGGAATATTTTGTCCATGTGGAGTGTGACGTGTCAATTTTTTAAAATAAAAGAGCGAGTGTATTACACACACCGTGATGAAAATATAATAAAAGAGAGATCCTTTTATCCCTAATAATTAGAGTAAAAGTCAATATTTATTTTTAACGTATTTATGTATCATAATTTTTCAGACAAAAAATTATCAATTGATTCCCAATTAAAGAAAGATAACTCCGGTCCTATACTTCACGTGGGAGGCCCATCAATGCATGAAAGCTGCTAATTCTGTACAAGAATGAAATGGATAAAATTATGGTGGGCTAGCTATGCCCAACATTGTAAAATTTGCACATGAAAATTATCAAGTCGATTAGGTGCACAACCTTCTAATTAAGCTCTTTCAATTTAGCAATTTATCTAAGTAGAGGAAAACAACCCAATATTTGAACAACTTGTTGTGTATCATACAATATCTATTTACATAAACAGTTTTGTGCAAGTTTTATATAAGTACTGTTTCTTATGAAAATAACATTTCCATTAATGTTTTCATGAGAGGTCTTGTCCACTATCTTCGATAAATAGGAACAACTCGCAAATGACAGCTTGTTCCAAGTTTGTTTGATTTTTCTTATCTGATATATGCAGCTAGCTCATCTCGATTGTTAAATATTTCTTTCTCTAATTCGCAGCCAAGTCTATTATCATGTTTAGTTTCTCAAGAGTTAAACGATGTGAAATTTGACTAACATTTTAAAATATATTTTTTCATCAAATTAAAATGAGAAAAAATTGCAACTTGTATTACTTATATATAGTTTTTGAATAGCTACATTTTAAATGATAACATATTGTGTTGATCTAATCCAACTTAGCTTCGAAAATGAATCAAATTAACCTTAAAAAGAGATTCTCAAATATAAATAACATATTGTGTTATAAATTTCAATTCAATGATCATTAGTGAAAGCAAAATAAATCTGATCCCTTAAATTATAAAGGGGTTAAGGGACACGTGTAAAACATACAGATGGAAAAAATGAAGGGATGACTCACTGGAGATCAGGAGCTAGATCCATAAAGAATCACAACAATACAATTCGAGCATAACTCGTAAGTGAACTAATAATTAATCGCTTAATACACATTCAATTTATTAAATTTATCAAAATATTTTTATTCAAACATTCAAACTAAATTATATTTCAATTGAACACCATATCAACTTCTACCGAGATTAATTATTCTAGAATCATACTTAATGAATATTGATTTGTTGTATTACAAATAACATGCACTGCATAATTTCTAAAAATAAGTTATTTGTTTACGATAAATTATTATTCCGTATAGAGGCACAAATAACTTTTTCTAGTACTAGTTATTAATTTAATAAGTTATTCCAAACTTTATAACTAAATAAAGAATTGACGTGTGGTAAAGTTATTGGCATGTTGCACTAATTAAAGAAAGGGAAGATAGTGAAGAGCTGGAACCTGGAGGAACTCATAGGTTACCATCTGATGTGTGCTTTATTTTGACTCATCCATTTGCTGCACTTTTAATTGTGGCTCTGAATAGGAATACAAAAAGCGTGCCTATTAATACTTCTCAGTTTTTGGTTAATATATACTACTTACTTTTGACCCCTCAATTCAAACTTCTAACCTTTCAATATCTGCAAAAGCTGCATCCTCTTTGTCCTATTCTCAATAAATCACAAATGAACATATTTTGACTATGAATAAAATAAATTATTAAATACAATAATAATATCTCTGGTTTAATTACACGAGTAGGGTATATACAGATTGATAAACTCTAGGATTAAAAGAAAGATTAGTAAGATACGAAACAAATACAACAACATATAATAATTAATATACATCAAACAATAAGAACTACTCGATAACTAAATATTACTACTACTAAAATGACGAGGTTTAAGGAGCTCAATCCCTCTCCCCATGCAGAATCGACACACTTAGCCACCTTCTACCAAAATCCTTAATATCACATCTTCCTATTTAGGATCATGCACTCGGTCAATTAAAGTTATGTCATATTCTGTCTAATCATTTTTCTTAGTTCTTCTTCGCCCATCACTACCTCTCTTAATATCTGCTACAGCTTACCTCTCGCACCTTCTTACTGGCACATCCTATATTATGTTTAAAAAAACTGTATTTTTACCTTTACTCAACCTAAAGAATTAGCTCATGAAAAAAAGTATTCGATCAACAAAAGATTAAGGGCTCGTATACTTGGGAATTAGTTATTTCGTAATTTTATCTCAATCAAACATAAGATAAACTCATCCGAAGGTGTAATTTAATGGGGTTATAGAGATCAAGATCACGTGGTCCCCTAGCCAGCTCATTCATTAGTGTTAGTATTAATAAAATACAAGTCAAAGATGAGTCAACCATATTAGCCCATGGATGGCATCTGCACTACAGCATCTTTCTGCTACATTTCTGTAAGCAAAAGCCAACCTCCCCTTTCACCCTTTGTGCTCTGATTTTCTGCCTTGTGTTCACACTCTTTCCTGTCTTAGCTAGTAAGAGTAATATTTGCATTTAAAACAATTTTAAGCTATTCACAAACCCAATGTCCCATCCCCAATTTATTTTTACCATTTACTCTCGTCTTTGAATCTTTTTAGATTCATATATTTCCTGCCAAAGACCCCACCTTTTACCTTTTCACTTTGTGTATATCCTGATCTTTTTACGATATTTCATCCGTCCAACAATATTTGTTTATTATTAACTTTACACACTTCTTAAGAAATTATAAATAGAAGGATAATTTTATTATTTTCACCCTTTAAATATAATAAATACAATATCTTGAAAAATGTAATAAGGAAATGACTATAATTAATGATAAATATATATTAGAAACTAAATATAAAATTATCTATTAATTTCATAAAGTGGACAAGTATTGTTGGATACGCTAATATTGAACGAAGGGTGTATTTTATGAAATCGACAACACAAGTTTGATTGTTTTGATGTGTATTAAATATGGTCAAAACTCCTGCCCTATTTCTCGTCTTATTAAAAGCTAAAATTTGATTTTTGACACACACCGGATGGGCACTTAAAAGCCGAAATGATGAAAGAATTGATTTTAGGGAATGAATGCACGGAACACTATATAACGGCACGTCCAAGAGATAATGAATACGAAATGTCATTCCAAGCCACTAAACTAATAAGACAAGAAAACGTCCATATTACATTACTACTTGAAGTTTTAAGTTTCAACCTACTTCTTACAAAATTTAATAATAAAGATATTAGGAATAAAGTGGGAGTAGCCACCGAGGTAGACGAGGTAAAAACGCGAGACTAAGATGATTCAGACATGTAAAGAAAAAAATATGTAAATGCCCTAGTGAGCCAATATGAGATGTTGTTTATGGTGGGTTTAAGGGAAGGTAGATCGAAAATATTGAGGAGGGATAATTAGATAGGACACATGACACATCTTCAACTTACTGAGAGCATGACTTTAAATAAAAAGATATGACAGTCACATATTAGGTTATACAGAAGATTAGACTAAGGTAATAGAGCGTTGGAATAAGCTTAGTTGAGTTGAGTTGTGGGTCTTTTCAAAAGCCACTTTTTCTATCTACACGAAATAGAAATAAGGTCGGCGTACAGTATATCCTCACTAGATCTCACTTATAAAATTACATTAGATATGTTATTGTTGTAAAAATCAACTTATCAAAACAAGAATAAGTTTAAAAATTAAAACAATAACACCTTGTATAAAAAAATAATTATTTTAGAGTAAATAGAAAACTAAAAATATCATATATTATGAAGTAGAGGGAGTATATCCTAATCTTTTCATATTTAAACTATACATTGTATGAATCGACAACCTAAATTTGAATATATGACGGAGTACTAAATATGGTCAAAATTTCTGTCAAAGTTTTTCTTGTCCTTTTATAAGCTCAAATTGAATTTTGACATATACATGGATGGGCACTTAAAAGCCGAAATTATTTTCCAACTTTTTATATCCCAATCAAAGAAATGATTTTGGGAATGAATGCACAGAACACTATACAACGGCACGTCAAAGAGAAAAGATAATGAAAAAGAAATGTCATTCGACTAAGAGAAGAAAACGTCCAAGGAAGGGGCACTCAATGAAAAACATAATGAAGTGACAATTTGCCTTCCTTCCCCATCGGATTCTATCCGAGATATAGGGGTCGTTTGGTACGATGGTGAGATATTTTACTAGATTAATTATTTCATCTTTTATACGAAATGACTAGTTTCATCATTTATATTAAATGATCAAATCATAACAAACACTCGTACCAACAAGAACAAGAATTTATTCATCCATTATCAAAGTGTCTCGAGTTTGAATTTTCTTGCGTACGAAATCGCCATTATTAGGAAGCCATTTTCTTAAAAATCAGAGCAAACACTCATACATTTATAGCTCAATTCCAAACGAACACGACATGCCAAAAAGCGTCACCATCTTTGATTTGATGTCCATGTACATCCACCATATAGTCAAAGTGTGACTGGTATTTTGTCAAAAAATAATTGTACTAACTATCCTCCTGCCACATTTTTTTTTTCACCGTGGTCATTCGTGTAGGACTATTATGTCAGTAGCCCTTTAAATTAGATATTGAGGAGAATGTGTTCTTTAGCAAAAAATAAATAAATAACAATTCTCTTTTTATAATATGGATATGATCCATTTATCCTCGAAAGATTTTAAGTCTAACTAGAAAAACTTGTTATCAGATAGTATTTTCTTCTTTAATGAAACTATACCAAATTATTACTATTCACCAATGGGTGTTTGCTCAGATCTTGATTAGTGTAGCAAATAAATTTTAAATATTGAATGCATAAAGGATAAGAAAAAAAGGCCCTCTCCTTTTTCAACATAAATGTGATTCTTTCGCGATTTTGAATTCAATTGGTTACTACTTACTACTAGGGAAAGTTTTCCAATTTAACGGACCCTACAAAATATCATTGCTAGCTAGGGAGTGGAAATTTGTTTAGTTTTGATTTATTTTTTGGGCAAAAAAAATCCAAAATCTATAAATAAAAAACGACAAACTTTTTTTTTTAAGCCAAAATATAGCTGTTGAGCTCTTTTAAAATTTACCTCAAATTTGTATATTTTCATAATTATTTTTATCTATTTATGACTCCGACTAATTTGAAAAGAATGATTTATCCAACAAAAGTTTTTCATCGAAAGTATCTTACTTGCTTAATCCTGTTTTCACAAGATCCGTAAATATGATCAGGAAAAAAATCAATTCAATAATTTACAACTTACAAGAAGATTGAACTAACAGTTATTTTCATACGACTATGTTGTATTCTAATGCGTGAAATACGGAAGCTAATTACTTTAATTGTACTGTATTGTGACGTAGATATGACTGTAATTTGCATAACGACTTTAAATAATGTATCATCTAATTTATTATAAAAAATAAAAAATTGTGTCAAAACGTTATTCAAATCTATTTTTCAAAATTATCTAAAAATCTACTATCAAACGCGAGCCCCGTTTTTCTTGCGACTCCAAGATCGCAGGGCCTATACTCCTGAATGATGATGATATAAATAGAGACATGTAGTGGTGGGCATTAACTGAGAGAAAGAGGGTCCCCTTAGGAATTTATTGAAGCAACAATTGGTAGTAGTGAGAGGTTGTGGCCAAGGGTGGTTGGGCTCTTATTTTGCGCTACCAAGTGACACACACTAGTCACTATGTTATGGTTTGTTTGAGAGTAAAAATAGTCACTCTTCCTCTTCTTCATGGCATGCTTAGAAATGTACAACAAAAATAACTCATCCACTGACCAAAATAACAACAAACTTTATTCAATGAGTCCTAGAATCTCCTTCTCAAATGACTTCATTGATTCTTCAACTAATACTTCTCAACAGTTGATGAAAAATGAGAGGAGGGATTCCCCAGTTTCCTCTGACTTTGAATTCTCCGTCACTAATTATAGCATGCTTAGTGCTGATGAACTTTTCTCTAAAGGCAGATTGTTGCCCTTTAAAGATACTCACAAGACTACTACTATTCGAGATGAACTTCTCAATGACGACAACGATGATGATTTTACCTTGAGGATACCCAAAAGTTCTACTAGGTGGAAAGGTTTATTAGGCCTCAAGAAATCTAATCTTGGGTCTAAGAAAATCGACAAGAAAAATGATGAGAAAAGGCCTCAAGACCTGCCTCATTCTACCAAGGTACGTTTTGTTTATTTATGCAAAAAATAGTTTTGTGTCTAGTAAATATCGAGTGTTTTGTTTATAATTTGCAGGAAGTGTACAATGGGTCTGGTAGTGGAAGAGATATGGACTTTCGTTTTAATTGAAACTACAAGGTATTTTGGGGATGGCTTTTATGCTTTTTAGTTTTGAAGTTTGGGAGAATTGAATCAAACATAGATTCTGATTTGTTTTGTGTACAAGTGTTTGGAGTTTAATTCTTATCATTTTCTACTAGTGAGCAATTCTGTTTTTTTTTTTTTTGTAATTGTTAAATATGTACAATTTGGGAGACCATTGTTGCATCATGTTGGAATATCTCTAGGTCGTATAATTTCTCAGATGAAATGACAGCTATAAGGGGCATTTGGCGACCAGGATGAGAAAGCATAACTTTTATTTGTCTACTTATATTAAAAATATTTTGTTATATTACTTATGGCATATCAAGACAAAATTATATGAGTATTTCTTTTCATACTTTACCCTTAATATTTCTTCAAATCATTTTTCCTAAAACCTAAGACCAACATTAATTAATATTATTATGATAGAAATAAACTCATGTCAATCATTTGTTTTTGTAAGGGACTTGCAAAGTTCAACTGCAAAATACTAGTAGTACTAAGGTACATGACATATTATTCTTTATTTCCTTCTTGTTCTTCAACTAGAGTACTATATTTGTATATTTTTGGTACTAGTAAAAAATATAATAATAATTAGAAATGAAAGTTAAGGGGTCAAAATGACCGAGCGGAACAGCTGGATGAGGAAGAAGCACAAAACTCCAAAAGAGATTTCACTTTTACCAATCTGAATCTGAGTCATGAGAATTCATAAATGTGCATTTGAATATTACAGTGACAACATGTACATACATATAAATAATAATGTCCATAGCGTGGGAGCTGCCGGTCAAAACGTACTTGGCCCATTTTGCAAAGAAGCTTCCTATTCCTATACCTTTTTTTTTTTTTTTGTTTCTCTCCCAATCGATGTTCGGAGCTCCAATCTAAAATATAAAGATGGTGATGGATTTGTACATGAATATAAAATTAAATTAAATTAAATTTATAGAGGACTAATATGTGATTGATTTGTCGGGGATTTTCTAATAACTGAGAGACTACCTTTAAAGGCTACAAAAGTTAATTTGCCCGTTTTAATGGAAAATTCTATCTAGTAGCACGTACTTATACTGTGATGCTCTGTTTGAGGCTAATTGGACGCACGGCTTGAGGTTGATTGTTAATTTCCCGATGAAGGTGTCCATCGTAAGACAGTCCTTCTCAGGTCGGTTCCTCCCTACTTTCCCTGATGTTGGCAAGCAACAAAGTTCTAAATGAATATTTCTCAGTTTAAAGTGGCTGAATTTGACAATTTCAAACATGTACTTTGGGAACTTCCATATTTAATCTAACGATGCAAAAACAACATACCCATTGGGTAATGTAATCCCATAAATGGGGAATATGGAGAAGCTAGTGCATGCAAACCATACCCTTACAAATGTCGGTTTCTGATATACCCTCGATTCAAGTATATTTGATCTAAAGTTGAAGAGAGCAATTTTTTCCTCATCTAATAAGAAAATTTTGAAACAGTGACTTAGAATATAGACTACTTGTACACACCAGACACCAGTCCTTGAATTTTTTTAGCTAGGTCTTTAGGCTTAAATAACAATAGCAGCAGAATTTAGCAATCGAAAGTACAATTATGATGCCCTCCTAGCTTTGATATTACTACCAAGTACAAACTAAGATATACCAACAACATTCTCCCTTTGTACCGTTCCCTCTGATTGGCGGCATACAACATATAACATAGATAAGATTACCATGGAGCATTGACTTCTCCTTGAAACATAAGCTCATAGCTCTCAGCTTTTGATTTCAGAGCCTCAACATCAGCAACATATTTTCCAGAAGCTTGTTTCAGTTCCTCAAGTTTCATTTCAAGATTCCGTATCTCATCTTCAGCTCGAGACCATTCCTTTTTAGCGTCCCAGTACCTCTTGGTGTCCGAAGCACCTTCAGAGTCGAATGCAAGACTCAGCAACCAGCGCAGACGAGTCCTCAAAAATCCAACATTCATGCCCAGAAGTTCAAAAGATTTCAGTGACTTCTCCCATTTATCGAATTCCTTCCGTGGGGTAGTGAGCTTGCAGGCTCTTACCATATCGGCAATGTTGACGACTTCAAAAATCATACCAGCGACCAACTTACAATGAAGACCTTGTAGAAGACGATCGTGAAGAAAAGCATTTTTACTGCAGCATAACTCATAGTACTTTCTCCTTATATGTTCAGGAAGTTCAGAGTCTATGCATACTCCATTCACCAGAATGTGGAACTCCTCAAGGCTCTTAATGTCTCTAAAATTAACAGCAAGACCAGAGGACCTTGAGCCCTCTAAAATTTCTGAAGCAACCTCATCACTATCATTTCCCGACTGTGCCTCCAATGGCACAAGTTGTTTACTCAGATCCTCCTTTCGTCTCCTCTTTTGCACAACAGTTAAGGGAAGAGACTTCTTTTGACGCTTCTTTATATTATTACCAATAGTTCCCTCTGACATGTGACAAATTGGAAACAAGTTGTTTAGAAGAACCAGAAAAGACTAAAAACTATATCATGTTTCACAGAATGTTTCGGGTATAAAATTGATTTACTGACCTGCATCACTTTGCTTGGTGGGTGCATCCAAATTTAGAAGGCTAAGAGCGCCATCCACCTCCTTTAGATCATTTGCCCTTATGACGTACACCTATGAAATCAGAAACCAAGTTTAGATAAAGATTGCAGCTAAAGATCTGTACATTTGCAGTTAGAAAACCATTTCTTCAATTTCCAGGTTTCTGCTTCACTTCATGGTGAGCATTCCTACTGAGATGTCCTATATAATATCTGACACTAGGCTTAAGACAAAAACTATCATCACTTGCAACGGAGTTTATCATGCTGTTAACCGGATAACAGTTGATATAATATAAAGCAACTTTTTCAATAGCCCTAATTCAATCAGAAATTGCCTCTCGAGCCTGCCAAGCGATGTAGCAAATATCAGGTGTTGATACAGAGATAATAGTATTTGTAATTCTCTGTGCCCCCACCAATTAACTGCTGTTACACAAAGTCGATAATCATCCCCACCGTCAAAATGTTTCTACCGTGTCACTGTTATATACACATGACAGGGACTGCCATGAATTTGTTTATCCACTGTGAAATACATTTTCTATCCTATCCATTTGCTTCAGTAAAAGGATGCACTCACTAATAGCTATCCTCTTACTTTTGGCATCTTAAAAAGAATCCACAATATTTGTGGAATTAATGTTTAATCAAGTAAAAAAAAACAAGTGCATACCTGCCCTCAATTATAGGCACCAAAGTGGCCAAAAAGTTAGATGAAAACATGTGAATTTCTACCAATAGTATTTGCC
This sequence comes from Solanum etuberosum, assembly GCA_029582245.1. Taxonomy (NCBI): domain Eukaryota; kingdom Viridiplantae; phylum Streptophyta; class Magnoliopsida; order Solanales; family Solanaceae; genus Solanum; species Solanum etuberosum. Next base: position 108,393 of record JAJONR010001516.1, on the reverse strand, counting down.
CATATATTTGTTCCTTCCAAAAGATACCTTGATCGATGCTTGGTTTGAGGACGGTGTGCACTAACATGGGCTCACTGTAATGTTGATAAGACAGTCTCCAGACAATATCCATGAGGCCTAGAAGTACAATGCTAGGAAACCAGCTAAGCAAGAAATGAACCACAACAAATAGTATGTTCTATCTGGATCCATGATAGGCTAAGCAAATACGTGAGACATGTTCTACCAAGATACCTGCAAACCTTACTATGATGATAGTTCTCTTTACAAACCTATAACAGATTAGCATGCCTGCTCTACCATTTTTGGACTTGAATAGTTCAGCACAGGGAAAAAATAGTGTTTACTGCACTTGTGATAATGTTGATGCTGACCAGCAGTAGGATCAATCCCCCCCCCGAATTTACAACAACAACATACCCAGTGTAATCCCCCCAGGATAGGATGTAGGCAGACTTTCCCTCTTCCCCCTGACTTTGTTTTGAGGAAATACAATAGAGAGGACACCTTAACTGTTAGTTTGTCAACTACTTCCATCCTGTCCAAGCACAATGCCACAAAACTGGTGACCTCAAAATTTGTAGATTACAACTGAAAGAGACTTAACTCTAACAAAGTCCCAGGATATATATTAGTATCAAACATACTAGAGTCAAATTCAAGAGCGGCTTCAATATCTTTTTCCAGCATTAATCTACAAGTACCATAATTCTGCCCAAATCTGTTGGTTTAACCGAGAATGTGGCCTTCGGATGAGAATAGACCTATTTTAAACTGACCAATTCACACTCCTGTTGCAGAATCTTGATCGACGTGCAGATAAGTTGGTTTAACATGATGACGTCATTCTTATACGCCATGAAATGGGAAAAAGAAAATCGATCTCACTTCTCAAGTAATCGTAGTTATCTGCTACACTTCTGTACAAGTAGATAAACTAATACGGTATGGCATACAACCATTGCAATAAGCTGAGTCAAACCATGTTAAGAAAAGAAATTTGGGAGTGTCACCTTGAATCTAGTAGGCTCGACAAGTTGAAAAACTAAAACATCTCCCTCAACCAACTTGTGAGCAGCAGCATACTTTCTCCATCCTGCACTAAGTCCGGTCTTTTCAGCAATGTATTTTATTTCAAACTCCTCTCCAGTCTCACTTTCAAGAATAACCGGAGTGTCCTTTCTTGGAAGATGGCTCTTGCAGAATGGCACAGGAAGCCCCTATTTGTATGGACAATATAAAACAAAAATTAGAGGGTTAAGTAAATAATTACTTTGCTAAATCAAAAGTGAAGCTGCTTAGACAAAACTTACCATCCAAAAACAACTACCGACATGTGATCTAACTAACAATTTCATGAAGCTGGGATATTCATTTCCAATACTTAACAGGAACTCCTCTGCTCGAATGATGATTGGTGATTTCATTTGGGTAGCACTTCCAGACCCATCAGCTGTAGCCCTCTCTAGTTTGGTGCTTCATGATAAAAGCAAATAACTGTCACTCTCAAATACCGAAGGTTCACAATTGTGCAAGAATAGCCAAAGAATGTATTGTACTAAAAGACTGACCTAATTGACCTCCGCCCAGCATCAGCTACTCCCTGCTCAAGGATAAGAGGAACAGCAACAGAGATGTTAAAGTAATTTCTTGGTAAAAGTACACAGTCATGGGATGTGACAAAAACTAGAGTGTGTTAGAAATTTGGTAAGATCACAATTATGTTCTGAATCTAAAATTAGCATAACCAAAGAGATCTCCTGAAATACTGCCTAAATGTCGAATGCAACAGGAAGGAAAATGATTATATCTTATATAACCAGAAGAAGGGATTACTACCATGCAAACTAATGAGTTATTTGGCATCACGAAACCAGCATGAGATTTAGTAGAATGCAGATTATACCTTTCATTTAAATCTTAAATTTTGTGTAGTAATGATAACTCATTTTATTATTCAAAATAATACTTGGCAGACAACTGAAAGCGCCTTTCCTCCTGATAGAATATTTGCCAATGCGAGTAATCTGAAGTCACTCTTAGGCCTAGACCAATCTTAGACTCCTAGTTTGGAAAATGCAAGTTCTCTATGAATTTGAATAAGCTTTGAGTCAACCCTGATTGGTTCCATCCATGCTGTACTCAGCTGTCACAACTATTTTCACTAGTTTCATCTCCTGTAATAGCTCATTGTCTATATTTTTTTATGCTCAATCTTTCAGTTTTCCTTTTTCAGTCTAAAAGGAAAGCGAAGTGACTATCATCAGATAGTCAGGATCGCTTAGAGGTATGAAGTTAAGTGAATCTTACTATCTCAAGGAGCTTAGCTTCTAAAGGACTCTTAATAAAGAAAGCTTTTTTTTTAAGAAAGCAAGCCTTTACCATCACTTCATCCCGTTGATACGGATAGGTGACTACCCGTGGGGCCTTATTCGATGGACTGCCGGCTGGGGGTTGGACGATTGCTCACTTCTACTTTAGGAACTCTACATCATACTACATTCACAAATACCAAATAACTACCAGTTTGACTTCAGATTTAAGCACAGAAAAAACCTTGAAGGACTAATTAAGAAACCTATAACAGAAATAAGTCCTTTCATAAGTGCAGTTGTTGAAGTTCCCAAATAACTCATCACAGAAACAAAAGACCACGGAGATGGGGTGGCCTGGTGGAACAGTCGGAATAAAAGGCTAGGGAACCAAGCTAAGTGTTGTCTGGGACAATTTTTAGGGAAATGTTGTGGTTGCTTGCTTAAGGTAACTTTGGTAGCCAGGTTGCATTGTAAATCAGCCTGTTTTCTTAAGTTGTCGCGTTAATTACTATCCCAGGTTCACGCATCAGCTTAGACAGGTTTGCAATAGAGTTGGAGTTGTAAATACTGCTACCAGAATCACATTTTCCAGCAGAGTGAGTTGCAAATTAACATAGCAATTAGTTGAACCTTTATCAGCAAAACAAGAAGGATAAATTGGCCATACATCAACTGATCCCTAGGTTATTGATTGCTAATGAAAACTGTGTGTTCGACAGGAAATAGTTGATACGAAGAGAAGTATATCTCACATTGCTGGATTGAGACTGTTTCTTGAATACCCTTTTTTTCCTGAAGGGAATTGTTGAAATCTGATCAATCATCTCCTTGGGCTTCCTTCTTCTCTTACCCTGATGAAACCATTAACCCAGATCCAACATCAACTCAGTAAATCAAGACAGGCAAATAACAACACAGCGAGAAAAGAGTACCTACCAGCAAAGAAGAAATTGGAGTTTGGGTAGATGGGGTTAGGGAATTAATTGGAATAGAAGCATCAACAAGACTCAAATTGTCATTCCCCAACTTGGGTATTGCAGAATCAGGCTCAGGTTCAGGTTCTTGAGTTCCAAGTGGTTGATTTTCCTGTTCCTCATCAAAAACTTCCTTCTTCGGCATATCTGGGTAGGAAACCGAAACACGTTCTTGATTTGGGGGTTCACTTCGATGAACTACTTTAATCTTCATTTTCCTGATGGAAAATGGAATAAAGATTGTACCTTTGAAGGGATTTGTTCTTTTTTCTAGCAGATCCTATTCCTACCACTCCCCTGGATAGAAAAAAATAAAATGTGATGTACACAACAACGAAGACTAGAAAACAACTGCTAGTAAAAGAAGAGCTAGAAAAAACCCTTTTAGGTGTTCGGTGATGGGCACATTTTTTTTCATTTGGTTAAAGAAACAAACAATCCACAAACAAACACAATTTAGAGATCCATTTTTGTGGTTTAATAATCTTTTGCTGGATTACAAAACATGAACCGTTTTTCACTAGTAACAAGAATAATACTAGCTTGTGTGTACTGTCGTGTGAGTCTCTAGCCACCTGGTTTACACGTGTAACTTGTTAAAGCTACCATTCCTTGGATCTCCTGATAATGGAGAAACAGTTATTTGCCAGTCTAGTTTAGTAAAACACTGAATAAATAATGTGAAATATTTTAGTGAAGTTCATATAACATAATCTAGTTAGTAGTATTAATTTTGTGTAAACGCAAGAGGATGTTGTTGTAAGTTGTAACATTTATTAGTGGCCGATCGAGTGCCTCATTCAACAATGTAGAATCCAAAAGACAATTTTCTCAACCATCACCAAGATTTTGCATTTTGGGCCGAGTACTAGTAGGGTTATAATACTTATTCCTAATCAGGACATGTAATATCGAATAGATTCGCAATTATCAAACGATTCTAAAATAATAATTAAAAAAAATAAAATACAGTAAACCTGATTTGGTTTCTACAATGATCCAGTTTGTTATTAGGACCAAAAACAACATGCTAAAACAGGTGTATGCATTTTTCCTCTTTTGCTTAAGGTTAAAAGACTACAATGACCACTTGACCTATAAAAACAACTAATGGGGGTTGACTAATTACTTGGGCCAAGCTTTAGTTCTTTTCAAATTGTATGGTCAACTATAATGCCCGGAATGTAATCTAGTTTATATTTTGCTTTCCACTCTAGAAATTATATATAAATAATAAGAGTAAAATTTATTTAAAATAATAATTGTCTCTCAATTTGCTCAAGTGGACAAGTAAAAGGAAATTTTTTTAATTTTTGATATACTTGACAAAGTAAAAGGGAAAAAGGAAGTGTCATGGTAAGAGAATCAATCAACTACACTTTTTGGGATTTTGTTTTAATAAGTTGGAATTCAACTCCCACTATGACACTTTAAACTGAATATAAAAAATAATAATTATAGAAGAATAAGATGAAGCTAATTTACCGCTCTTAATATATAGTGAATCTTTTGGGTAATGGATAACAATAATAATTGGAGATAGTTTTAATTAGTTAAAAATAAGTTGTAGTTTAAGTCCTCTTGGGGTTAACTCTTTTTTGGGTAGGGCTTATTTTTCATCAGGTAACTTTATTCATTACAAATCATTGGATTAGTAATGTTATATATTTTCAAAATTAGATTAGTTGACGGTTGCCTCAATCAAAATTGACGGAATTCGCACAAAAGGAGGAGAAATGGAGAATAGGGACCAAAAATTCCTTCCAATCAGCAGACTAATTAGGCACCTAATTTGTCTATTCAAATGTTTAGTCATGCTGGGCATAAATATTTGATTGAGACGTCTTTTAAAAGGACCCTTTTTTACAACACCTGACTATATATATATAGGCTATAGGACCCCTTTTTTTTCTTCCTCTATACATATAGGAGCTTGAACCAAAAAATGAAGCACACAATTTGAAGGGTTTGACCAATTACTCCCCTTTTCTTTATTCATTCATAAAGTGAAAACACATTATGTATGAAAGATTAAAAATATATAAATAAAAAATTGCTATATTCCTTGTTCTTTTAAAATATAATTATTAGTATATTATTTCCTATTAAAAGAGTTATTAAATGATTGTGGTTTTGTTGATAATTACTCAATTAAGATAAAGTAAGTTCATTGTTGGAATAAGACTTTATTTTAGGTTAGTGGTTAGGGGTGGGCATTCGGTATTCGGTTTGGGTTTTTCAAATTTTGGATTTGATAATTCGGTAATTGGTAGTTAAAAGTAGATATCAAATACCAAATTTTTAAATTTAAGTTTGGTAATTCGAGAAACGGTAAATTAAACTTCGGTTTTGTACTGTATTCGGTAATACCGTATTAAAGTTATAGTCAATTATATTACAAAGCTAATACTATTTCTCCAATTATTTCTATTTCTTTTTTATGAGGACGCACGATATAATAGAAGATCAACAAGTAAGAAGACATCAACAAAAGCAAATTGATACAACTAAAAGGCATATATTTGGATTATTCATGCTTATTCATTAACTTTCTCTTTGGACTTGTACTAATAAGTAATGAAAATGTTGATATATGACCTTCATTAAGTAAATAATTTGATATTCGGAAAATACCGAATACCAAATGGTACTAATGTCTCATATACCAAACTCAAACTCGAATACCATAATTCTAAAATTTTACTCCCGAATACCATACCAAATACCGAATTACCAGATATCAAATAACCAAAAAAATTGGTTCGATTCGGTAATTCAGTTTGCGATATTTTATGCCCAGCCCTATTAGTGGTTATGTTTTAATTTGATAGTATATAGTTTAGCTTAAAAATAGGTTTGAGTCAAAAATTAAAGCCTGGTAGGCTTAGACTAATCATCCTCGGCAGCCTCCGTCGGAGGACGGAAACTTTCCTAATTTTTCTTCACACACGTAATCCAACCATAATCTTATCTTATCATCACTACTATTATTTTCATACAAAATAAAACACATGCAATTTCTTTTTAAAAAAAATAAAAAGAAATTGCTAAGGTGGCTTATTTTGCCCCACCCCAAAAAAGAGAAGATTTTTTCCTACCCCCATTTCTCCAATAGTCACATTAAAATAAGTGGTTTTACAGAATCATCAAGGTATGTATTGGAATGGACAGGACCCTTTATAAAAAAGTTTAGAAGTGCATCCCTCTTTTGATAGATTTTGTGCATGTTTATCTGAATTTGTTGGATCAGTGAACGTTTAAGGTGGGAATAGGTATGTAATATAGTCGATTCTGAGCATTAGAAATAAGGCAACTCTCTTAGGCCCCCAATGATGTACCCCATTTTTTTAGTAACTAATTTAGTGTGTATTTTACATGTGTGTCTTACGTTGATAAATAAAATTATGCATAAAAAGAACGAAATTATTTAAAAAATTACAGTTGATGTTGAATAAATATTATATCTATTTAAATGATAGGAAGTTCATATATGGAGATTAAAAAAATTATTGTGAAAAATATGAATCTCTTCCTCGAATATTTTAAGTTCTTTTATCTATTTATTTTATTTGTCATAATTTAAGTAAGATTTATATAATGTAAAAAATTGTTTTCAAAGTGTTAAAATATTAGGAATTTAAATATAGTTCAAATAATAATAAAACATTATTTTAAAGTACTAAATATTAAGAGTTCTTACTTATTACAAATAAGTAAAAATTTAATAATTATAACTTCAATTAATTTTAAAGTCTTTAATTATTATAATAGATTTAATAACTAATTTAGTGCACCTCCATTGCACATGTATGTAGACTTAGAAGCTATAAATCACAAATTTATTGAAATAGAGAAAAATGATAATTTATAATTATGATCACAAGGGTTTACAAATTTCAATACTACAAGCTAAAATAAATTATTAGGTCATGAATGATTTATTTATAACAACAAAAATAACATAAATGATCTCAATATTTAGCAATACAGTGCCAAATATTTAGGAAAAAAAATGTATTTGAGTTATTAGACACCAAAAAGTAAATTGTGGGATCTTTTATGCCAAATTTAGGCCATATTATGGTGGTAAAATTCCTAATTTTTCCTAAAGTGATGTGATTTTATTCTGCTTTATATCTTTTATGATGCATCTTTTTAAAAATATATTTTCTTCTTGTCATATATTTTAGGATTCTTTAATTATTAATTCTCCAAATACCTTTTACCATATATTTTAGGACTCATTAATTTTTAAAATATTTTTGGATCCTACTATATATTTTAGGACATCTTAATTTTAAATCTTATAAAGATAATTAAATAATAATTTGAGGACAATAATACTTTGAGAAAAATAGTAAATGACAATTTTGTCTATTGTAAACTCTTTTAACGAAAGACAAAAAATTCAATCTGTTTGAATCAATAGAGAACATTTTCTTCTGTATGAATCGATATTATTCCATTCCAAATCCTTCCCGATACCTCCCAAGGAAAATTCAACATTTTTAAGACTTTAATGCTTTTAAAATAGTAAATGAGAATTATTGTACATTTTCTTTAAAAAAAATATCGTGTACCGCCCCCGTTTCAATTTATCTGTCTTATTACTCTTTTAATTAGTTCTTTTTTTTTTTTGGTTTCAACATTTTAATATTTTTTGGAACCCAGGTTAACCCGCAGCCGTTACAACCTCTGTCACAGCCTCTGCCCTTTGGGTGAGCACTTTGTGCGCACTGGGTAAACCCCCCACTGTGTAATAGCCTGCAACCGCACTAGGCAAACTCTATGCGACAGGCTTGACTCATAAGGCATTGAAGGGGGATCAATCCCGGATCATCCGTATGGATAACCACCCTTCAAACCAACTGAGTCATCCTGAAGGACACATTTTAATATTTTGTTTGTCCTAATTTTTCATTTTTTGCTTAGTCCATTAATACTTTTTAATGGATTTCTTGTAATCTAAGTTGTAAATCGTTATCATTCCAAAATAGGCAGCTATAAGCTTAAGGTGCATTAACTATTAAGAGAAGAAATCAAGTACTAGAAGCTACATTTCTTTTTGAAGCTTTTTAATAATATTTCTAATTCTCTGTTTCTAGAAGACAAACATATCTAATTAGTGTTTTATTTCCAGGCACAATTCAAATAAGTTGGCTTATTTTAATTATTAATGAAAGAAATTAAACCAGTAAGAAAAGTCTGCATAATTATTGATATTCTAATAATTAAGAAAAGAGGCACGCCAAATTTCACAAAAAATTAATCCTCCTATGACTGTGACTCATCCTTAATTACGTCATGGACCAACACAATATAATTCCAGCCTAGCTTCTCTCTTTAAAAAATTTATTAGTTGCCTTTCATAGTTCATTCTCGAGTTTCTGTTATTTGACACACACACAAAAAAAAAAGAACATGACCAACAACGTAAATTCTTGGTTCCAGGGTGTTTATGTTGTTTTTGCGTTTTGCTCTGCTTTATTTTTGGGTGCTCTCAAAAGTAAGTACTAATTTATTTATTTTTTACCTTTCAAGATTTTTTCTAATGTAGTATCATTTTTTAATCATGGTCTGTGTTATTGTTCTTGAGCCGATGGTCTTTTGGAAACATGCTCTCTAGTGGTAAGGTGTGTGTATATTTTAGCTGGGTATGTTGTTGTTGATCTGTGTTATTGTTGTTGGTTCTCAATTGGATAATTTTTCTGATTGCAGGTTTGTTGGTGGGTCCAATTGCTGGCCTAATACTTATTATAGGAAATGTTGGGGTGATTTTATATCTCTTCCCAGCACATGTTTTCTGGACAATTTACACCCTTGTCAAGTAAATGTCTTTTTTTAAGGCCATTCATTTATGTTGTACAGAGTTGAATTTTTTTATTTTTTTCTAATGTGGATTTGATGACAATTGAACAGGACTAATAGGTTTGATGCACCACTTAAAGTAGCTTTCTTGTTCGGTTTGCCAGCTTTATTTGGTATTTGGTTGTGTTTAAGCTTAGCTGGTAGTGTTCTTTTGGGAGTTGGATATGGTTTCTTTGCTCCTTGGGTTTCTGCCTTTGAAGCTTTCAGACATGACGATGAATTTAACAAGTTTGTTCATTGCATTGTGGTAAGAAATTACTAACCAATTCTTGTTTTTGGTTCTATAGTTTAGTATTGTTTTGATTATGTTAATTTTCAGGATGGAACATGGGGAACCATAAAAGGTAGCTGTACTGCTGTTCGAGATTTTGCAGATATGTGTTATCATTCATATCCAATGTATTTGAAGGAACTGCGTGATTCCCCTGCTTCTCTTGACCTTCAACCTTTTAGGTTTGTTTCTAATTTCCCTTTCTATGTATTTCTTTTCTTCGAGAAAAGAAATACAAGGTGGGTAATCAAACCTTTAGTAGCCAAAACTTTGGCGGAAAAAAATACTATTTTGTCTTCATTTTCTAACAGGGTATAATATATTAAAACTCAACTTACCACAAATTATTTTGAGGAAGAAGTCAATAAACTACCCTGGACTCTATAATAAATGGATTTGACTTTCTCCGTGCCCTCACAAGTCACAATGAACACATTAAAAAAAAATGAGACTAGGAAAAGTAAAGTGGTGACTAAGAAAAGGAAGAATAGCCTGGTGCCACAAAACATCCTGTGTTAACGAAGTTCGGGAAGGGGCACACGTAGATAGTCTACCATAATGCAAGCATTAGTGGTTGTTTCCACGGCTTGAACCCGTGACCACGCAGAGACAACTTTGCAGTTGCTCCAGGATAAAAGAGTAAAAATCAAGAAAAGAAGACGGAAAATGGTAATGCATTAAGTCTAGAAAATGATAAGAAATAGTCTGAAGAACTAGAATACAAGAAAGAAATTATTTTTATGATTTGTTGGAAGAGTTTTATATCAAGGAAAAAAAGAGGATGATACAATCAAAGTTATATGTAAATAGAATGTTTCGATTTCTTATTTGGCTACTAGCATCTATTCAATTCTCTTATTGATAACCAGTAAAAATAATATGCAAAATGTTGTGTTGCAGATTCATCCATGTACCAGGATGTATCATGGTTGGTTTATTGGGACTGATTGTGGAAATTCCTCTTTACACTGCTATAGCCATAGTAAAGAGCCCATTTATGCTGTTCAAAGGATGGTACAGACTCATACATGATCTGATAAGCCGGGAAGGCCCATTTCTTGAAACTGCTTGCATTCCCATTGCTGGATTAACAATCCTTCTGTGGCCTCTTGTTGTCATTGGAAGTGTCACAATGGCTGTTTTCTCCAGTTTTTTCATTGGATTATATGGAGCTGTTATCGTCTATCAGGTAATTTATTTCGTTGCCTCATTAGTTTCTCAGTTCTGTCTGCTGTTTTAGTGTCACCGTCGGATTTATCATTAGTTAAAACTGTGAATTCAGGAGAGGTCCTTCCAAAGAGGTGTTGCTTTCGTGGTTGCAATGGTGGCAGAGTTTGATGAGTACACAAATGATTGGCTTTACCTTAGACAAGGGTCCATTCTTCCAAAGTAATTACTCGAGTTCTCCCTTATTTCTGTATACACGGTTTTCATATTTGTCAATGTTACTGATCATCTTAGTCGCAGCCAGGCCTCATTATCGAAACAAGAAGGGATCCAATTCGTCAGATTACTCTGTGAAACGAAACGGCTCAGTACAAGGTAGATTAAACTCGATATTTGCTGAAGCACCTGCAATGCTCGTGCCAAGCCTAACGTCGTCTAGATCAGTGCGGGAGGCAATACAAGAAGTGAAAATGGTGCAGGTATGCTTTTCTTTCTCTGTTCTTTTCTGGCTAATTTGCAAAATGCTGACAAAAATGTGAAATGATCTACTAGAGTAACATATTTATATGTACTTTGAAGATGTAATTAAGTAAATGAAAGTGTTTCCTCTCTAACAACTAAAGCTTTTAGATAAGATGGTCACAACAATTCAACGGATCTTTCATAAACAGAATCATATTTTTCTTGTCTTGTAAACCATGAAATTGGGTAATTGACATGTCACAAAAATTAACAGGTGTGGCAGAACATGATGAAATCATGTGAAATAAGGGGCAAGGAATTATTGGACGCAAAAGTGATAACCCCCAACGACCTGGATGATTGGTTGAAGGCAAAACATGGAGTTGATGTTGCAGTCATCAATGTTGGTTTAGCATGTTATACATTTCTACAGATAATCTTTTATTCCATAAAAACCGGATCAGATGGATTGTTCCTTCTAGAGGATCTTGAGATCACTCAGCTGAACAGACCACAGGACAGATTATTGGACTGGTTTTTCCAACCAGTCATGGTCCTAAAGGAACAAATTAGAGTCCTGAGCCTAGAAGACGGTGAAATGAGGTTCCTAGAGAAAGTGGTCCTTTTCGAGAGCAACTCTGAACGCTTTAAGGCCTGGGAAAATGGAAGTGTGGCGCCTCAGGATTCTCTCAGGGTAGCTCAAATTGAAGGCATAAGCCGAAGGTAAGCCTCTTCGTTTATATTTTCATCATAAGTTTACAGTGTTGAAGCAAAATTTGTGTGTGGTCATGATACATGTAGTAAATGATGAAGAATTCATTCTGTTGGTTTGGCAGGATGGTGGGAATGATTAGAAGTGTTTCTAAGTTTCCAACTTATAGAAGGAAATTCAGACAGATAGTGAAAACATTGATCATGCAGTATTCCACTATTTCCAGAGAAGGTTCCACGCGATCTGTTCCTCGTTCTGTAAAGAACAGTTCCACCCGATCAGTGTCCACAAGATCAAATGGTTCTCTCGAAATTGTTTAAACACATTTTAAATATAGATTAGTGATCTTTAACTCCCATCGTGATTATTTAAGAGAGTTCATTAAGTATCATTGTTGAAAGACTTCAGAAAGTAGGCTAACAATTTTCCAAGCTCAAATATCTTCCTACGGACATCTTAACAGAAATCATCAACAACATCAAGAAAGGTCTAATGTGTAGACTGTTCAGTCTTCGTCAGAACTCACTATCAAGTAAAAACAACGTTTCTTAGAGATCAGTACAGTTGTATTTTTGTCTCCGATTTCAGTTTTTTTTTTCCTATTGGAAACTTGTACAGACATGACTTACTTGTTTTCCTTTTCCTTTTAAAGGGTACTCTCCTAAGGAGTAAGATATAGAGTTAGAGATTATGTAAATTACTTGTTTTTTTTTTTTCAGTTGATAAGATATTGGATCATTCTACATTTTGCTCAAGATGAATGATTCCATTTTCTATCGAACTTCAATATGATGTAGTCTTTAGAGGGGATGTCTTATACAATATGCTATCAAACTTAAATGTTTCTATCTATCTAGTGATGTCTTGTAGACCAAAATTTGGTCCTGCAGAACGGGTATTGATAACTTATTTCTTTAAATCTATTCAAATTAAGACAGATACTTGCATTGCCTAATCATTTTGCTACAATGATTTGAATCTCAAAGCTAAGTAGCTATAGTAGTAGGCCATGTGTTAAATTGATTGGTTAACCAGCTAAGGAAACCTAATTGGAAAAAAAGACATCTAGGAGAAATTAAGGTGCCAATGAGATCTCCACCTTTACCTAGTTATTGAAGATTCTCCTTTTATTTGTCCGTTTTAGCAAAAGAAATTTATAATTTTTTCTTCTTATGCTACCCTGGTTATTAAATAACGAAATAAAGTACTATTAGTCAAATTTAAATTTTCAAAGCATAATTAACAAGATTAATTTACTAAAATTAGCCTCTAATAATATTTCTACCGTCAAGTCAACCTGATCCAAATAAAATGAACCTTTTCGTTTATATCCTTTATACGCGACAAAAACTTGCACCGAAGTTATAAGATGGCTTTATTTCCATTATATAACAAATTTGGCAAAAGTGAAAATACCAAATAAAGATGCATGATTATGTGCAGACTTTAATTTCTGTCCCGCCGCATAACAAATAGTGCTCAAATTCTAGAAAGTAATACACTATATTAGTGTAAGAATTTTTTGTTGATGCTGTATTCTTACACTAATTAGCAACATATATAACTTAAATTCAAGAAAGTACTCAGGAGAAACCTTGCAAAAAAATAAGTACATTGGCAGTAATTTACTACTGTAAGAAAGTCAGGACTTGCACCAAATGAACACTCAAAAGGGGTAACTTCAATTAGTTGATGCACAGTTAGCATTAAGCCACATACTGCTAGGGACTGTAGAAACTTATTTGCATTTGTGACTTATAGGTCATAGGTTTGGACCGTGGAAGTTGTTATTAATACTTATAGTAGGTTGTTTAGATCACGCCCTTCGGGTGCAACCCTTCCCAAAATCATGCATAAACACGGAATGCTTTGTGCAACAAACTGTTCTATATATTCATTTATTGTTTAACTATGCTTAAGTAATACGTATTCTCACATAATTATATATGGCTAACGTTAAATTGTTTGTTTTGACTTGTACATAAATTTGTCATTTAACTTGGCTTCAGTTGAAATTTATGTTCTCCAACTTTGGGTGTGCACAAGTAGTCACTTGAACTTATATAAAATTGAACAAATAGACACATTCGTCTTAAGTGACATCCTACATAATGATTGTGTCCTACGTAGCGTCTTACATGTACTATGCCACGTAGGACTCATCTCTCTACCTGTTCAAGTTTATACAAATTTTAAGTATCTACTTGTGCACACACTAATTGGTGGGCATAAATATCAGATGAAACGAGGTAAACGGCATATTTATGTAATATGTCTATGTAAAACTGATGCCCAATATACATTTTCAGCAATTGTATACACTAAAATTACAATATTCCAGTAATCAATGGTATAAATTAAAGCAGCAGCAGGTAGAGTACCCTAAATAAGGAAGCCTATTTCAGCAGATCCAAGAAGAATGCTTGAGTAACAAATGATCTTTTACCATTTCTTTCAATTACAACAGTTTCTCAAACAACTTTTGCTCCATGCTAATTTTAAATTTTTGAGCACTTCACTCGTTCATGTGTCATTTTCCTAGAGCTAGAAGAAGCACACATAATGCAAGTCAGTTTTCTTGCATAAGCAGTTATTTCCTTTAGCAATGAAACCCAAATTACAAAAAAGAGAAAAAAAGAAAGGGTGGAGTAATTATTTGTTTCACCCCAAGTGCGGAGAGTACTTTGTTACTGCATGGAGAGGTCCACACTACTAAAAGCCTGAGCTTTCCTTTACTCAGCAGTCAGCACGTGTCCGTAACTTACACGGCAAGGCCTATTGCTGCGTTTTTCTCTACTCTTAACCTATCACTGCCTACCCTCTCTGCTCACTGCTTCAATGCCTACACCGAATATTCCATCTTCCCCTTCGGACGTCAGTTCTTTTTGTCTCAGAACAAAATGTACATTTTCACATACATTCCAACAGTATCACCAAATCATAACCACTGTGTAACAACGGCCTATTTTAAAATTTTAATTTCTTCCTCATCAGTCTCAAACTATTAGCTATTAAAGCAAATACATTATCCTATTACGCCCCATTACGAAGGAGGTTAAGATCGAGAAGATATCAAACTCGAAATGATTTGCAGAGGCAGCTTCTCCGTTAATAACTTGTATATTAACACAAAGAGAGATTTCGTGCTCCCGGGATGTACATATTCAAATTGAACTCCCGCCCCATGGAAACCAAAATCATAAAGCAATAAAGTAAGAAAAAAAAAAAAAAAAAAAAGTAGTACTAGTTTAAAAGAGTGAACAGTTAAATATACTTGGAAATACTAGAATCACTACTAACAAATTAGATTAAGAAGCAACTGCTGCTATTGCTATGATCTTGGCCTGTGGTTTCATTGTCGAACCCATTTGTAGCGACCTTCCAATGGCTCCTCTTTTGCAAAGTCAAAGTTGTATCTGTTACAGCACGCACTTTCATGAATAATGATACTCTTTTCCGAGCAGAATTTTAAAAAAGGAGATACAAATGCGTAAAAACTGAGGAAGAGAGAGAGAATTGTACTTTTCTGCAAAATGTTTATGGAGATCTTTCTCGGCTGCAGCAAAGAACTCATCAAGCTCAGCCTCGGAGGGCATCTTTGCCTCTGTCAATCGGCGGCGGCAAGATTTAGCATGTTGTGGTTTCGGTGTTGACTCCACTTTGTGAAATTCAACTTTGAATTTGCTGGATAGTATTGTCTCTCTACTGCGGAATGACGCTTTGTTTTCAATAAACGATGAAGAAAAAGAAAACAAGAATGGTACTGAAGAGGCGGATCTGAGAGAGAATTGAAACGCCATGAAAATTATATAAAATGCATATTTACCTTTCTCTCAACTCTGAATAACTGGTTGCAATTTCCACACTGTCCTCCTGAAAAATTCGAAATTCAAATATCAGTCCGCCATAAATTTCACAAAAATGAGCAGTTATAGAACGGCATGACAATTCACTCCAATTCTAATGCATTAACTTGATACTATCAGACCTGAAAATATTAAAGTAAGCAGAAAGATGGGAACCGCGAAACTAGTAAAATTCAAGGAGTTCAATTTCACATACATCCAGATCTATAAATTTCGAGCTTCCTTTTGTGACATTGCTTGAGTCATTATCTCCAAAATCAGATGCTAAAGCGTCATCAAAGTTAGAACTCACAGCCGGTTTACACGAAACAGTATTTCCCTGGGAACTAAGCTCGCTCGCTGGAGATGCAAAACTCGCCGGTGAAACTGAGACTCCAGAATTCGTTCTAACACGAGCTACAGTTGGTGACATCTCCAAATCACCATCACGCTTCTTCCTCTTCCTTGTGTCGACCACCTCTAAAACCTCCCGTTCTCTTGTCATCTTCACTGCTACCTCCGCAACCTCCATAATCACAACTTCTCCAATAATTCCCTTCGACTTGCACTTATACCTTCTTCTCATCAATGTTTTAATATATCTCTCTTCATTGAAGAGAGCTTCAAATTCTAAGCAATAAACTTCAACAAGTTACAGAATTAAACAAATTGTTTGTTACTATATAAATTGGTAGAATTGCAGAAATATGCACACCAGAATCGTACGATCTGACTGAAGATATCTTCTTTTGCCGCAGCGCAGCAGTGGGGAGAGAGAAGAAGTGTTAGAGACGGTGATGGTGATAATGATGATGATAGGCATTCCGTTGAATGATTCGATTAGGTTCGTATTATTGGGTGCTTCGTCTTGTGGTCCACCATTGTGACGGATCTTTTTCCTACAGTAACGGAATTCTGACGTCGCCGTTAAGCGGATAAATACTCCGCGTATAAGTATAAGAATAAAATTAAGATATTTGCCGGAGAATTGTGGACGGAAATACTTGATGTTTAATTAGACATAATTGGACTAACAGATAAGGTTAGTAGATAGGATTGTACAACCTGGATTAGATTCCACTAGTGACTGCTCACTAATTCCTGTTAGTTTAATTCAAATTTTTAATTAGTTTAATTTACTGTATGCATACCTACTGTTTACGGATCGTTTGGTTGGTGATGAGATAAAGAAAAATATTTTATGAATTGAAATATTTCATAAGATTATTTTATTCCATCTTTTATATAAAATATCGTGTTAATAATTTTAGAAAATATTTTGAAATTATAATTTTTATCTCACCGATCAAACTAATGAAAATGGGTCACGTTCTATAGCCATTTCATCAATAATTAGATAAATTTAGTTGATGTTGTCACCCACTAGTAACCTTAAGTTTTATTCCATGTAAATAAGCCTTTTAACTACTTTATTTATTTGGCATTAATAAAAATATTGTCCATATTTTTAATTCTTAAGAAACATATAAAAATAAAAGTTAATAACTATTCTCTCTATTTACTTTTACTTGTCACTTATTTCTAAAATAGATTTTCATTTTTATTTGTCACTTTTTGACATATCAAGAAAAAATAATTATTTTTTCTCATGTTTTACCCTCAGTATTAAATACTTATCCTCCAAATCATTTTCAAGACTCAATATCAAACATCATTTAATAAGGATAGTTTAGTAAAATATCTATATCAAACATAAGAGATATATATGTATGCCAAATCAAATAGTGACAAATAAAAATAAACTGAGAGAGAGATTGTCCAACCGAAAGCCCTTTTAAGTCTTTGGTAACGATGGGACAAGTTAATTTCTTGCACATTTGAGATATATATGCATGTTTTTCCTATTTTTAACCACCGACGGGTGGAAGTTTTATGGTAACTTACGTGTACTAGGATTGAAAGCTAAAATGAAAACTGTATTACCCTCCTCTCCTCTGCCTAATAATAGTTGTTCACATTACTATTTTGGCATATTAAATAATATTTATTTACTTTATTAAATTAATAAATAATTTTATACGTAATTTCTAATTTATTCTTATCATTAATTATAGTCGTTTCTGTAGTATATTTAAAGGGTGATATGTTAAAACAACCCTTGTATTTATAAAAAAATTTAAAGTGTGTAAAGTCAATAATAAATAAATATTGTTGGCAAAAAAAAAAAGTGATTTAACTATTTCTATTTATTTTTTTAAAAGGTTTGACAAAAAGGCAAAAGAGTGATTAATTACCATTTAATTAATGTCATTAACTGATTTTTTAAGGGGTATGTCACATTCTAAATATTCATTTTTGAATACTCGTTAGCCGCATAAATGAAAAGTAAATTTGATTTAACGTTATAGGACAGTGGGATAGCCCTTTTTTGAGATCAACACAGTAATATTGTAGAGAATCTCATTAAGAATATACAGGTGAATGAAATAATTGTCATAGAATATGCTTGAATTGTCAAAAGGATTCATTAATTATAATTGCTATAAGAAGCCAAACGTGTTTGTTCATTGAAGGAAATTGTTGGGTGTAAATATTAAAGGGAGAAATAAGACACACAAAAAGTTTCCTTTCTGAAAAATAAATAATTCTCATTAATTCTTCTCTTTCATCATTTTTTTTTATTTTTTATTTTTTGTTCTTTCTTTCATCACTTCCTTTGAACTTCAAATTTTGTATTTTTGGAGACATTTTTCTCATAAGAACCTAATATTTTGACTACATGCACATTGATCATTTCTTATGTTGCTTACAACTTTGAAATTTTATGCTTTTAGAGACATTTGACCATTTTTATATCCATTCAAAAAAATAACCTCGTGTAAAATATAGTAGATTAAGATATTCTTATTTATTAGATACTTTTCAGTATTAAAAAGAATTTACCGATTTAATTAAAAACAGTTGACAACTTTAATTTTGAATTTTCAAAATACTCCCTCTATTTCTATTTATATGTTATCATTTTAGATTTTACGTCTCTTAAGAAAACTATGTAATTTTACCATTGTACCCTTAAATGAACATAAATTAGTTTATTTTGATTACTTAAATTAACCAATGAACATAAATTAATCATTTAGTTTTTCTATATTGATCATATTCATACTTTCAAGCTAAGACTAATAACTCTTAAGGGTAAAATAAGAAGAATAGTGTTATTTATGTATTGGTTTTGTGAAATGATAAGTAGGGGCAGACCACCCTTAGCCAAGGGGTGTCAAGCAACACTCCTTAATCAGAAAATTACATTGTATATAGAGGATAAGTTAAAGTTTAGTCTAATAATTAAAGTGATTTGAAAATTAACGTCATGTGTTCTAGTCTTACTAGCATTATAAAAGGATGAAATATAAATAGGAAAGGAGGGAATAACAATCATTTATGCACAATTTTTTTTTTGAATTAAAATGATTGTTGATTCAGGAGGGAGATAAATACACAATTCTATACTCTAATGTTTTAAATTTTTTAATGTTACTAAAAGGGATTATTAAACTCTAAACTATTGAAGCAAAACGTTGGTGAGTATCATTTGACAACTCCAAGAAATTAAATGATCGAACGTGTGGGCAAAGGTGGGACTATGCTCATTACCCAAATTTTGCCATGCAATAGTTGTACATACAAATTTGTTGTTTTCGAGTATAACAAAGTTTATTTATTATTTCCTCCGTTCATTTTTACTTATCACAGTTTAATCGAACACACCTATTAAAAAGATAATTAATGATATATGTATTTTACCAAACTATCCCCTATTAAATGATGTCTTGAAAAAAGATTTGAAAAATAAGTATTTAATGTTGAAGATAAATCATGAAAAAAATTTATTATTTTTTCTTGATATGTCAAAAATGACGAATAAAAATGAAATTCTATTTAGAAATAAATTACAAGTAAAACTGAACGGAGAGAGTATTTTACCTCCTCCTTCTTGAAGAAATTATGAGCACCAAAATAAGAAAACTATGGCAATGAATCCTGGTTTCAACATGTATATATAACAATTTGTGGCAAAGTTGCGTTGGAGATGGGAGCTGGTAGAAAACTAAATAGGAACACTGTAAAAAGGGAATTTACTGGATTTGTAGGATCCCACTTGAGATTTCTATACTGAAGTTTACAACCGTTGTTTCCGAGTTTGAACACTTCGTTCATAATACTCCTTCTGTCCCAATTTATATGATACTTTTTATTTTTCGACAGTTAAATTGTTTAAGTTTGACTGGAAATTTACGCGTGGAATCTTCAATTTTTTTGAAATGAAATTTATACATTTATAAACTACGTAAAGTGTACTATTAGTCACAATAATTGACAATTCAAAATAATTAAAACATATATAAGAAAATTACGGTCAAAGATTGACTTGTTTGAATCTCGAAATTCAAAAAGTGTCACATAAATTGGGACGGATGGATTAATTAATATGAATATTTTATTAATATAAATTATTTCTCTTTTTGTAGGTTAAAAGCAATAAATAAAAATATATATTTAATATATATAGTAGAGTAGAGAAAGTCAACAGAAGGAGTATCATATATGTTCCTTTGCTTTCCATTAAATATAATATTTTTTTGTGGAGAGCACTTTCCCCAAGTACTTTTTTCGTTTTAATTAGTATGTTACTTTTTACATTCAATATTTTAATATATGACATCTTGAGATCATTAAATTACATTTTGATACGTTTTTATATTTTTAATTTAAAATTACAAATTTCAATTATTTTTTACATATTTGGTGTACCCTCAAACTAGAATATGCAAATTAAAATAGAGAAAGTAGAATTATTTTTTTATAGAAATTTAAATTAATCGGACTCAAGAAAATACACTAATCAAATAAAAAATAAGAAAATAGAAGTATAATGAAACTGTACATGTAATCAAATACATAGTGATCAGGGGCGGATCTACGTGGAATCTAGGGGGTTCACCCGAACTCCCTTCGTCGAAAAATTACACTATATATACACGTAAGGTCAAATTCTGATTTTATGAGTATATTATTTAAAATGAACCCTCTGAACACTAAGAGAAGGATGGCGGAATGACTAAGGGGTTCAAGTTCCACCGAGAAGGGCTGAGTTCGAATCTCACTATGTGCATAATTTTTCACCTTCTCTTTTGCTTTAAAAAGGCTAAGAAGTTTTGGGCCCACATTCTCAAACAAACGAAAAGACCTCATTGGTTCAATGAGAAGCTTTATCCTTTTTTTTTTCTTTTTTTTCTTTTTTTTCAATTTGTCTTTGTTTAAATTTATTAGTCACATTCTTTTGTAATTTTTCTTTCATTCTTCTTATTTATATTTTTCATTTTGTTTCTACACAGTTCTCTTTCTATGTACTAAGTTGAAGAAATGATGAATTTTAATTAAATTTTAAATTGAGTTAAAAAAATATTTATACAATAAAGTAAATTAAATTTAACTGAACGAAGAAATATAAAATTTGTAAAATTTTTTTTAACAAAATCTATTTAATTAAATTTTCTTTCATTAATTTCATTGTATTTTTTTTTCAATTTTATTCTAAGGAGATGAAAATTAAACTAATCTTATTTGATTTATTGGTCATTTGTTTTTTTACAAATGACTAACCTAGTAAATTGAATTAAATGAACTAAAAAATATTGATGCCATTTATTTATTTTCTGAATATGTCAATTTTTACCCCTTTTAAAAGATCTTGGTGATTTTTATAGTAACATATGATTGAGAGGCCACTAATTCAGTATTTTTTTTTTATTAGAAAAATCAAAATAATATAAAACACTGTGAAACTTAAAGAACAAAAGCACAAGTATTTGAAAAAAAAAACTCGATGAAGTAGCGTAAAAAGTAAGAAGAATTAGCGAGTTAAGATTAATATTTTTTTCTTTTCCATCTCACATGTTTATTACTTTATACTTCGAACCTCCTTCAAGAATATCCTGACTTCGTGGCAAGTACAAAGCGGATATTGGAATGCATAGTGTCAAAAAGTCATTCTATATATGGAAGGAGAAATTAATGCATGCAAAAGAACATTTCTTTTTCTTCTGTGAAAGAATTAAATCCGAAATCTAGAGACTTCAATATATTCTACAGATTGAGGTAGCTACCCAGATTTTAATTCCAATGTTCAAAAATTACCGGAGATAATAGGAAAATTACTATTCTAACTTTGATTAATAATCATAATTTAACAATCTAAAAGTCTGAAGCGTAGAGGACATAAGCACTCTTTATTCCTGTTCCCACCTAGTGCGCGGCAGGATACGACAACCTAACTAATTGGAAATTCACAACATTAACTTTAATCATTGTGTAAGTACTAAATTAATGAATTTTTAATTAAGTGGGGACAATTAAAGGTAAGATTCCTCTATCTCAAGTTATTGTAATGATAGGTGGTGAAATAAAGGTTTACCTTACTGTAATAGACAAAGGCACATGGGCCTTATATACAAGTGTGTGTTTGCACGGAAAACAAGACCTGATTTTTGGGACCCTTTTTAATTTGAAAAAAATTGAAGACGGCAGTCATTGATTTATAGTCCTCAATTATTTCATTAAGGTAAAGATTACTGAACTTCAAAAAATTAGACAAATTAGTACTTTTCCTTACTTTGATGTCTCGTCTCACTGTGCAAACCAAAGATTACGAAAGAGAAAAAAGGTTGCACGATTTCCCTACATCAAAAATGTTATTGTATTAGGAGGGTGACGGAATTAATACAACATGTGATATCTCATAAGAATAATTAAAAGTCGATTTCCCGTCAATCCGAAGTCCCTAGTATATAAATACATGCTGTTCATCACTAGGTCAATAAATACTGAGGTCATTCAATTGTTACTCCTAGGACGTGATACATTAGTTATTACTTGTACTTTTTCACAAATATATTCTTTATTTTAAGTCAATTCTAAAATAGTACTTATACTATTTGAATCTTAATCCTAAAAAGATAAAGAAAAATTGCTACTTGACTTTGTTTTAAAAGTTAATACAATTTGTATAACACAAAATATGGTAGGATTTCCCTTATTAATTCTTCCATACAATATGTTTATATTAAATTCTCAAAAATCCTAAAAGTAAATATACAATATTTTACTGTTCCCCCTAAGAATAATATTACGCAACTCGTATTAAAATGACTAAGGCCCGTTTTTTTTTTTTTTTGCTTAGACTAAGGCCCGCTAATCGTATGTCTATGATATTTGAATTTGTTTCATAGCATCTTAATGTGGATAATGTATCTATATTTAAAATAATTAAATAAACATATTAAATTTCATATGCGAACAGATACTCCTAAAAAGCTAGAAGAGGAACTAGAAGAAAAATAGTTTCATCTATTTAAGGAAGGACCATGAAATATTATTATTTTGTAGAGATATTATTTAATCAATAAATTAATATTGATTGTTTAGGGATGAAATCTCAAAGAATTTGAAAGAACCACTTGTGAAAACGTCATTCATAAATTTGAGGTCATGATTAATGATCTCGATTACAACAATAAAATGGACGTTAATAACCTATTTGATGGGTGAAACGATACATTTTCAGAGGTCCAGAGCTTAGAACAAATTGTGGGTATCATTGGAAAAACAATGTTGATGATAAAGTTGAAGATGATACAATACTTTTGGAACCAGTTACGCGTAAGGAAACACTTGTATCTAGAACTCTTCACAATTTATGGTGCAATTAGAAAAGACAACACCGAAACTTTTGGATGCAATAAGAAAAGTTAGAAATGAGCTTCAACTAGATTTAAATTTTAACAAAAAATAGAACATAATAGAATCATATTTCACTAAATTTTCTTAGATATATTTGTACTTTTACATAATTATTAATTTATAATATTAATGGGACCATATATTTATATAGGGGTCTTCTGAAAATATATTATCTTATTATCTTATTATCTTATCGAAATGGGTGATTTTTTCCATTGGCCCAAGTTGAGACCGAAGAAAATTACTATTTTAGAGAGATTATTAATTAAATGAATATTAATTTAGTAAGATTTTACTGTAATTGATCACAACTTTATTTTCATTGTTTCTTTAGCCAACTTTAATGAAAACTAATGAGAGAATTGAAATGGTGGGGTTAGGAATGTACCAGCGAGAGGGGAGTGATGTATCTGAGAGGGGGAGAGATGTATCCGAAGGGGATAGGAATGTACCAGCGAGAGGGGAGTGATGTATCCAAAAGGGAATTTTTGAAAAAGAAATTCAGAGATTATGATAAAATAAGATTTGTAGTTAGGTAATTTTTCTATAAATTAACCCAAGAAAAGAAGACAAAATCAACCAAACGTTTAGATTTGAAGAGTCAAACAATTTTTTTTATTTTATCATAATTCTTTTATAATATATATTTTAAATATTGACTTATATATTTTTTTTATCTAGTTTAATTACAAATATGTATATTTTATTATTTTAAAAAGTAAAAAACTTCATACTATCAAATATAAGAAATTTAGTTCTCCAAATATGATATGAATAGTACCAAGTATTTGTTTAGCCATCTATTCCTGAAATTTAAGCCAAATATGTAAATCCTTTTCTTCTTTTTGACCCCTCCCTAGAAACTTCTACATTTTTGCTTCATTCATTGGTCAGAATTGACAATGAAAGATGCTTACCATTCGAACCACTCCAATAATGCTATTTTCGGAAATATGTAAATCCGTAATCCCAAGGGGTGAGAAAAAGGTAGTGAGAAAGCAGAAAGCCGAAAAAAGAGAAAGAAGGTGTAAAAAGAGGGTGAGATGAAGGAATCTAGCAACAGAGAAAGGAGATATTATGGGTTGAAAAAAAGAGTCTGACTGGAATATACAACTTTAATTTAAAGAGAGATTTCTTTTCATGTCCAAGACATGTTTCCATGGCTAGTGCAAAATGGGTCCACTCTTCCTTCTTTATATTACTTCAGTATTTTCAAAGCATCTACGTTTTCATCTTTCTAAAAGCGTAATCAGGTCTTCTCCTCTTTTGGAACACACACATTTTGGTCTCGTGCAAAGTACTACTTTATTGGTATGTATTTTTTTTTAAATAAGTGATCCGTATAAAACACGTAGGTATAAGGTCAGAACAATAATCTAATAGTACTATACTATTGATGGAAATGTTGATGCAAAATCTAATTTAAGATGCGCGAGGTCATGATACAGTCAAATATACACATTGTGGGTTGAATCGAGCAAATGATTATATGGTAAGAAATGCACAAAAATAAAATAAAATAGATAAAACAAATAATCCGATTGACAAGTGAGTAGTGAAAACAACATAGCGCTCATGTAACAGCTGATCATTTGGATTACTTCAGTCCGATCCATATTCCGATTTTGTTTCTTTGGAGCTAGGGGGGCTCTATCAAGTCACTGAAACTATATAGTGTTTCACCTCTAAATTTATGAAATGCTAGGACTGAATCGAACCTGATATGTTATTATTGCCCCATGGTCCGCGTCGTCTCTCAATTCATGGCGCGTCCGGACTTAGCCCTATTAAAGCCTCAGGAGGTATCTAAAGAAATGGAATTAATTGAAGATGCAATTCGAACAAAGGTCCCATTAATCTACAGAATCATCGTAATGAGTAATGAGACACATGAAATGTGGCAGAATAGTGCACGTACGGGTCGGGTCGCGATATTATAAATTTGGTTGATTGGGTCACTGCCATAATAATTAGCTCAAGTGGAACCATCAATCTGACACATGCTTTCTTAAGCTGCGCACCCCTCAACTTAAATACATTTCAGACAGCATATGCATATGGATCGATCTGCCATGAAGGACCACTTCTTCTTTTTTCATCTTCCTAAGTTATTTTACGCTATAGCAATTTTGTCTAACATTATTATGACTAACTTATATTTATCCAGATAATATGTTATCGGTTCTTTATATACTATCACATTAATATGAGGAGGTTATATATCTTATTTTCAGACTACTTTTTAAATGTTTCCCTTATTAATATGAGGAGGTGATTATTTCAAATATGAAATGGTGTAAATAATGGCCAATTCATAGAATTCGTTTTTTTTTTAGGTATCCAATAATAGGAAACTGTTTGTCGTAAAATTGGGAAGTTTTGTCTGCTTCAAATTTCACCTCCTCTATAGTTACAAGAGTGAATTTCTTTAATTTGATATAGAGTAACAAGTAAAGGTTCATTTCATGAATAATGATGCTTAATATGCTTGGTAAAAAGTAGGGGTACAAAATCGAACCGAAAATCGAATCAAACCGCAAATCGAGTTAAACCGAAAAAAAATCCGACTAATAATTTGGTTTGACTTGGTTTGGTATTAAAAGAAAAAAATCTGACTATATTTGGGTTGGTTTGCTTTTAACTAAAAAAAATCAACCCGAGACAAACCAACCCGACATTATATAGATAATTTTAAAATTTTGTTTTATACATAAAAATATTTACTTTGATATAATTTTTAAATATTTCTTATACTTTTTTCATAGTTTTTATCTTTTAATTTCCTTAAATATTTAGTCATGTAACTAATACTTATTAAACTTATTTTAGCATGATTTAGTACTTTTAACTTATGATCATTTTCATTATGACTTATTAATTTGCAATATTTCTTTTACGCGATTTCATTATTATTATTTGTTGGATATTTTAGTGTCATTAATCATATCATAGTTTGTGTTATTTTCTTAAGAAACACCTTAGATAGTTGTATTTTGGTAGGACTAAAGAAATATTTGAAGTACAAGTAAATTATATGTTTGTATGAATACTTTAACGGAAAAATCCGAGGTTGAAAAATCCTAGTTTTATTGGTCTTTTTTTTTTAATTAAAGAGGGCTCAACGGCCGAGTTTTATTGGTTTGATTTGGTTTATAAATTTAAAATCCAACACAAATAATTTGGTTTGATATTTGAAAAATTCGAACCAACCCGACCACGTACACCCCAATAATAAAGTGCGTACATTAATAAAGAACGAGTTAAAGGCCTGGAGTATATAAACCTACTGACATACTTTATCATATATATATATATATATATATATATGATAGTCTTGCGAGGAATGATTAGCAAATAGGAGTATTAGCGTAGACACATAATTTTTTATCGAATTTAAAATTTTACACCAATTTTAGAGTTGAAATATTTTTATAAATCTAAATTAAATATTTTGACTTTTATCTTATTTTATTAAGTTTATTTTAAAAGATTTGAAAACAACAAAAATAGAATCACTTTTTAAGATAAGTTTTATTTTTAATTGTTTAAAAAAGAAATGAAAAGTTACAAAAAATATATATTTTCTTTAAATTAGGATTAATAATAAGCTAGTATTTCTTAATTATAATTTGAGACTAACTATTTAACTCTTCTGTATTTTTATTAAATTCAAAATAATTAGTTGTTATTATTATTATTATAAAAAAAAAATTAAAAGAAAATAACCACTACACATATACTACCCATGACCCCACTTCCAACATTACAACAACACACACATGCACTACTATACCACCATATATGCACGGACAAATCAGGAAAAAGAAAAAAGGATCACTACACACAGATACACCTACACTTCCCCAAAAATACACACGACACACAGCAAGAAGAAAAATCAGAAAAAATATCCAGCAACACCAACACTCCAAAATACGAAGAAAAGCAACACACACAGGGAAAAAAAACATTCTTTTCTCCCCAAATACACACACCCACGAAAAAAAAACAATCGGTAACATACCCACAAACATATTCATCTCTTTATTTCCTTTTTTCATTACTTTTATATAAACACAACATACATCCACAGCGTTTTAATCGTGGTTCGGTCAAGATTTTACGGTACTTATTCTTTTTATTTAAGGTTTAACTTTATCTTATCCTTTTAATTTATTTATGGAATTTGATGTAATTATGTGATAAGTTTTCTTATAGTTTTGTCTCATTCATAATTTGATTGAAATGAATATTGACCTCTTGAGTTATATTTATGTTATTTTTTAGTGCAAATCTCTAAAAGATGAATAAAATCCTATTATTATGTAAGAATTTTATTTTTTGTTGTTATTCAATTTTGTTGTGCCTAAACCACTATGTTTATATGTTATTGTTGTAGCTTAATATTGATGTCAATTGTCTATTTTAATTTATGTATTTTTAGGATAAATGAGTCATTACCCAATAAACAAACCAATGGGTTATGTTATTGAACTGAAATTTACTCTATTTTGGTTTGGTTGAATCCTTTGATATGTAGATTAATTTAATAAAAAATATCATCAATTAATATAATAATGGAATGAAAAGATTAGTTGTCTAAAATTCACAAAAATAAGGGTAAGCGCTTCTAATACTAGATGAGTTTTAGGCATGTTAAAAATCTTTGTTTTTCAATTAAGAATGTGGTTACACATCTTTTTTGAGACATTAAAAAATAAACTCAAGGATACGGTGACGCACCTTGTCCAATAATATAGTTAACCTTCGTTAATTTAAAGTAGAGACTCATACATAAAATTATTAGGTTTGACATAAGAAGACAATTATGTCTCTAAATGTCAAGACCAAGAATGCGGTTACGCATCTAGATTAAGACCAAATAAAAAATTCAATAATAAAAAATGCAAACAAATCATGACTTGAAATAATGTATCCAAAAATATTTAAAAATAAGTATAAGTCAATAAAAGCGACCGTGCTAGAACCACGGGACTCGAAGGATGCCTAATACCTTCCCCTCAGTCAAAAGAATTCCTTACCTGAATTTCTAGTTCGCAGACCAAAATAAAGAGTCATTTCATTTTGATTAGAGATAAAAAAAGAGGTGACTTGGAACACCATAACTCAATTTCAAGTGACGACTCTGAAAAAAATTTAAAATAATCCCTATTCAATACCGTTACTTAAATTGGAAAAACCCTATCCGCCGATCCGAAAAGGGGTGTGACAATTAGTGAAGTAGAAACCAAGTGCATTTTTCTTTTAAAAAGGTGGGTAAAAAACACTAATATGTTTTCTGGTCTTAGCTCAAACAGCTAATGAATTAGTAGTAATTATATTTATTATTAGTAGTAATTAAGTCAAGGACTTTCAAAGTCATATTAATTGTAGGGGTAAAATGAAAAAAAAAATTAATTAATTTTATTCTAATTTAGTAAGTGATCAAGTAATATGAGACAAATACTTTTAGTAAGATGTCCATCTAATATGAGACGGAGGTAGTAGTTAGTTGTAAACTACATATTATATTTATTAATTTCTTAATGAATGCAATTTTTGTTAAAATGACTCTTATTTTTAGACGGAGGGAGTTAGATAAAATAAATCACTATCAAGTGAACCCGGGCAAAGTAGAATGAAACTGAGGAAGTATCTTCATCATTTTCTCCGATTTCTATTTATGCGGAAAACGAAAAATGTTACTGCTCCATTTACTGTTGCCTTTTCTTCTCACACTTTGAATTTATGGCGTTGAGAGCTCCTCTCATTTTGGGCTCGATTTGGAAAAATTCAAGTTCTCTACATTTTAAAACCAACTTTAACTGTTTTAACATGTTCGAGAATGCAGGTTGAATTAAAGTTAGAATTTAATGACAACTTTAATCATAGTAGTGGATTTTTAAACAAGAATATTTGAGCTAGTCCAATTTCATGACCAAACTAATCGGTGTTGGTACTTAGTATAATTCCATGGCAACAACTCTTGCCAAAAATTGAAAGACAAAATCATATTGGCCCGAAAGGAACGTGTTGATATTCTATAAATAGGAAAGTGGTCCATCAATGTATAAAAGCAGCAAAAAGTGGTGGCACTTGCTACTACGGAGTAATGAATTTCATCACCTCACTCATTATCAAGAAAATGACCTCAACCAGATGAGTATTGGAATGTGGTCCATGTAACTTGTAAGGACCTGCTTACCTTCCTCATCAGGACACAAGATATGGACTCAACAATTCGTTCCACACAAAAATATGTAGATATGGCTTCTATCGTCTTTATATTTTGCTCAAAATTCAGCAGCTATTTTATGTTTGACAAAATTTTGAAAACAATAATGAGTTAGTAAGACTTTCAATAAATCGTCATTACAAACGTGCGTGAGACTAGTATATTAGTTAAACTTCTCAATGATCCATCATTATATTTCTGTCTTTTCAGAAAAGAAAAAAAACTTATTTAATATAGTGCCTATTTATGACTTTAATTAAATTTCCTTTTTTTCCTCCTCTCCTCTATTATGCATGATATTAACAGTACTAGTGCTGAAACACATCACATCCATTATATTATGATTAGGAAAAACTATATAATTATACAAAACATTTCTATTATGCATATTTACTAATTCTCTCAATAGTTTAAAATATTACATGTCGTCTCACTAATTAATAATTTTTTACCAGATTTCAAGTTAGATACACATAAATACATGTATTTTGCTATCAAATACATTCCAAAATACAAAAAATAAATTAAAAAATGGACAAAGACGAGCAAGAGAGTCCGTGTATACCGGAAACATGCGAATGATACATATATCTGGGATATTAGATACATTCTGAAATACATATACGAGAGGTGAGGGAGAGAGGGAGAGGGGCAAGTGAGAGAGTCTGTGTATCCCAGGTAAATGTGATGACACTTGGATATAATGTATCGTGAACAAATTACACCTAATTTTGACCTATGTAACCGATATACATGTATGTAGGGACCAAAAACTGATGCGAATAATAATTTTGAAAACATACAGAAATTACACGTTAAGTCCTAAACTAATGGGATTTGTGTTGTTTGCCATGATTATGTTGTACCTAGCAAGCTTGGGCCGGCATAGTAGTCTTTTACAAGTCACGGGCAGAAGCGAAATTTTTCGGCCCTTTTGCTTTCCTAAGTAAGCCCCATATCAAGTTTTTGGGCTGGTCCACTGATATTGCAAAGAGGCCTGGAGTATAGAGAGTGGATAAGACATCCGGAGAAGGATGTATTACCGAGGGAAGGGATGTATCCGAGAGGAAAGGAATGTATCAGAGAGGGAGAGGGATTTATGAGCGAGAAGGGAGTGATATATCAGAGAAGGAATTTTTGATATTTTTTTAAATGATAGAAAATTTTAGAAATTATGATAAAAGTAAGATGTGTATTTAGATAATTTTTCCTTGTATTTATGTACTTGTATCATTTCCTTATAAAAAATGACTTCACTTTTTGTTTAAGAAAACTTATAAAAATATACCTTTAGCCATTTAATTTATCAACATGATTGAAGTGTACATTATTAATGCATTTTGATTTTTTTTTTTTATATATATATATATATATATATATATATATATTTTATTTTATTTTGTAAATTAATGTTGCAAAGACATTGCACTATAATTTTCCTTTTCTTATTTAGTAGATATTTGTTTGTTTTTTGTGCTTGATCCATTTTAATTTGAATTAATAACTCTTACCACTTAAAAATAATTCGACCCTCTCAAACACAAAATTCAAATAAAATTTGAATCATTTCCTATAAAAATAGCGTTCTTATTTTATATAAAAAAGGCAAATCCAATATAATATATAATCTTAATGCTGATTCAATGTAGAAAATAACACTTCTGTTTCAATTTATATAGCTTGATTCAGAGTACATGACACAAACTAATTAATATTCGATGTGAATTTCAAAATAAAACTTTCATCTTTTTTGAAATAAAATATACACAATTAAAAACTATATAAATAATGTTAAGTCACAACAGTTAACAATTTAAAATATTTAAAAAGTATTTGAAAAAAATTATTGTAAAAAAAATCTTTCAACTTTTCAAATTGTAATAACTTAAAGACAAATGAAGTGGAATGAGAACAATCAGATCTCAACTTCAAAACCTTATAAAGACAAAAAAAATGTTAGTTGAATTATTTTTTTATACGTGTCAGTTTGTATTTCGTGAAATTAGTGAGTGTTTGGTAAAAAGGAAATTAAGAGAGTGTTTGAATTGGTTTAAAAGTTGGTCAAACCTACTTTTAAGTCAGTTTTTGACTTTTGGAAGTATTTGACAAATATTAAAAATAACTTAAAATAAGTAAAAAAAATGACTTAAAATAAGTTAGATAGTGTTTGACAAGGTAAAAATTGACTTAAAATAATTTAATAACGACTTAAAATAAGTCAAAACCAAAAGTAGGTCATTTCAGTTGGACTTTTTATTTTTGACTTAAAAACTACTTTTTTTTTAAGCCAATCCAAACGAGTTCTAAGTTATCATTTGACCATAGATTTTCAAATATTTTGGAGAAATCAATTTTTGGTAAAATTTAAATATGTGTTTGATAACCGTTATTGTGAAACATACTTCACTCTTTTTAAAAAAATCATTAAACATTATTTATATCCATAAGTTAAAAAAACTATTAACATACCGATAAGTTTGACACAAAATTATTATTATTTATATGAACTAGGTAATACATTATCCAAAAATCAAACACACAATATTTTAATAACTATTAATAATACAATCACCATCTATTACAACTCGTTACATTACAATTAATTACAAGATCCGTCGATGCAATTTTTTTTTATATATAACAACAATATTTTTTTAATTTAATTTTTTCCTTCAGATTTTAAAAAACAATTTCTTTTGAAAGATAAATTCTTTACTATAATTTGGGATGTTATAGATTTTTTGCCAAATTTTGCGGAAAAAGTATAAATTGCAATATATATGGCTCTACGGCGAAACGGTGTGTTATTGGAGAAGTTGATAAGAGAGAATGGTGGGAGTTTCCTCTACTCAACCCCGCTTCGTCTCTATCTTTCTTAGCGATTGCCGCTTCATTAACCATCCTCACTCACTTCATCGACTCTTCCATTACAACCCAGGTTCTTCATTACTTACTTTCTGGTTCTTGAATCTTGATGAGACCCCTCTTTTCTTGTTTTACTGTTTTTGATTTTCTTTTTTTTTTCTTTACTGCTTCAAGATTTTGAATTTACCCGTAATTTGTGCTTTCTTGTCTCAAGATTTTTTATGATGGTAGTCATAGTAGTGCTCAGGAGGACATAGTTGAATCTTATATGTAACTGTAGTATCAAAGGAAGATGTTTCAAACAAAATTGAATCTTCAATGTGTAACTAGTAAAGGCAAATGCCATCGACTCTTCCATTGCAACCCAGGTTCTTGATTACTTTCTTTGTGATTCTTGATGATATATATATTCTCATCTACTACTTTGGGACAAAAAAAATAATCTCCCCTTCTTTTCTTTGAGTTCTTGGATTTTCCCCCTTTTTCTTTACATCTTCAAGATTTTGAATTTACCCATGATTGTGCTTTCTTGTCTCAAGGTTTTATGATGGTATTCATAATAGTGCTCAGGAGGACATAGTTGTATCTTTTATGTAACTGTAGTATCAAAGCAAAATGTTTCAAATAAAATTGAATCTTTTATGTAACTAGTAAAGGCAAATATTTCATCAACTGTAAGTACTCATTTTGATGATTACTGTTTATGCTTACTCAGGAAATAAACATGTCTCCATGCAATGCTCAAGAACATTTTCTGGGTTAACGGATTTGTTATTCAATAGAAGGTATGTTATTTGATCTTTAAGTTTTTTGGTTTTCAGCATGCTGATTACCATGCTATTTTCCTTCTTTTAGTCCTAAAACATATGACGTTTCGACTGTCAATACCATGGTTGCATGCTCAATTCCTTACTGTTTTTGTTTATGCTGCCATTTTCTGTTCCTGGTTCTTGGTAGTATAAAGCTAGGAGATTCCTCACATTGATAAAGTCATACTTGGTTTGAGAATGAGGGATTAGTATACATCATTAGTGGATCTTGGCTAAATGAAGTTTGTCATGCTTCTGATCTTAATGTTTAGGTTTTGGTTCAATCAGTCCCATTAGAGTTCATCTCTTCAAATTTAATTGTAGAATTCGGAAAATAAGCATAGTCAGCCTTTGATCCTTGCTCCATTTGTGACCAAATCTGAAAAGCATTACAAGGGCATGGCTGAAAGCAGTTTGAAACTTGTATGGATCAACATTGAGAAAAAAGGGGAAAGTAGCGAATTATCTTTTCCACCTTACCTTGCACCCAATAGCCTCTGTATGCCTTATACCTCACATTAGTCACTTTTTTGTCCAACAATTAGACTTTTGACCCTTGGCATTATTGGCTTCTTCCCGCTTCTCCCGCCCTTCGTTTTAGCCTCTTTCACCTTTTGGACCTATTACCTTGAACTGGACAACAAATTCCCATATACTTGTTTGTCCTTTGCTTCATTAGTGTTAACTGTGTCTTACTTATTCTTTATTTCTTTTGGAGTGTGAAACTGAACAAGTCGTTAAATGTTTTTTTTAAGAATTTCTTTTAAAAAGTGGAAACATGAAATGTGCCCCAAATGTAAGTAGATCAGTTAATCTGAGGATGGTGTATTGGAATTTGGAATTGTCTATAGTAGGAGAGTGACAGACTGACAGTTGCAAGATGCAGACATGGTGGGTGCAAGCAAATATCAGTATAAAAGGTCTTGGGAAGCTCTTGGTCATAGTTGAATAGATTTATTTAAAGATCATGCTAGATACTTGTAACTTAATAACTTTTGGCATTGTCGTGGTGCAAATGAAAGACATAAAGAAAGTTTTGTAAGCTCTTAATTTGCTATGGTTTCTAAAACCTTTTAGACAGTCTTAATATGTCACGACCCGATTTCTCGAGTCATGATGGCACCTACTATACCCCATCAGTAGGTAAGCCAACCCGTAACCCAGAATATCAAGTAATAAGCGTAAGGGTAGAAACTAGCGAAAACAATAATCTAAACAAGGACAACTAGGCGGAAGCAAACCAAAATAAATATATACAGAAATTCCTCCCAGAACCTGAAAGTCACTAGTACAGAGCTATCTAATAAAGAGTACAAGTCCCAAAAGTGGACCACAACAAAGCGTGTCTCAAAAGCAACAAGACTAGCTAAAACAAAAGAATGAGACATGACAAACCCAAAACGCCTAGTGCTCACCCTCGTCTCCGAATCACAGCTGCAAAAGTAGGCTGGAACTAATCACCGTTGGTAACTGGTACTGGGACCTGCATCACGAAATAGATGTAGAGTGTAGCATGAGTACCAAAACAACAGGTACTCAGTAAGCATCAAAGGCCGACTGAGCAAAAGAGGTAAAAACAATAAGAAAGGATAGAATCTCGACATAGAGAGGTCAAAGCGGATATGAAAATGAAGCACACGAGCATACCAGAAATAAACTAAGTACAACTAAACTAAACCTAACTGGACCCCCATAAGCCCAGAAGGTACACTCGTGCGCAAGTTTAAATAAAACCTGAATGAACCCCCATAATCCCGACAGGCACACAAAATAGCTAAGTCTATTGAGAAAGAAGAAAATCGAGCTCCCAGCCCAAAGTAACCAAGATAATCCATCATACTCCACCCAGCCAGCAGTGCACTCCCAGCCCAGCTAGAAAGAGTGACCCCAGGGGGCACCCAACCATACAGTCCACTCCCAGCCCAACTAGAAAGAAGGACCCGGGGGTGAGGTAGATATCGCGAGTCGTCCTACCATGCAGTCAGCTCCCAGCCCAGCTAGAAAGAGCGACCCGGGGACACCCAGCCAACAGCACACTCCCAGCCCAACTAGAAAGAGAGGCCCGGGGGCGATCGCCGAAATCACCGAGTCTACCCAGCCAGCGATACGCTCCCAGCCCAGCTATAAAGAACGACCCCGAGGGTGATGGTATCTCCAATAGGATCCAATCCAACAACAGCCATCGTGGAACATCGTCCACTCCAAGTAATCACAAAAAGGCTCCAAGCCTATACTATCTCAATCCCACGCCTCTAGTGATGCACCGAACCTTCGAGAACGCGTCGGAACAGCAAAATTAGAGGGAGAAGATACAGAAGTGCAGCAAGCAGCGATAGCGCCTAATCTAAGGCTCAAACTATCAGACTCAAGTCTGCTACTCCAGTCTACAAGGAGCTAAGTCATCCGAACGACGTCGGTAGAAAGTCAAGGCTATCCAGCCCACACGGGTCATAAGTCTAAGGCAATGCTAGCCTAACCTAGACTAAGGACATCATGGTTACGGTTAAGGATGAACAAAGCTTACAACACATATCATACAAGCATACAATAGCATTTAGCACATAAGCATGCAACTCTACTAAACCGGTTAACATGGTACTACACCCGAAATATGGCCAATCAATCCTAACATAAGGTATCTAATCAAAGTAAAGTAGGAAACTGGTACCCACCCCCAATTCACTCCAATCGACATGCTTTTACACAATTAAGCTCAATCTAATAGAAAGGAGGCCGTAGCCTACCTTAAGGCCGACCGCACGCGCTCCAAATCACTTTGCCAAAGCTTTTCCTTCCCGAACGGCCTTTGAACGATGTCACTCTATCAGATATAGGATCACAACGTTAGTACGGTCGTTTAGACACCAAAATCACAACAAACGGAGACGGGTCAATTTTGGAGTCAAATCGGGAATCGTGGGTCCCGCACCGAGCTGTCCGGATTTGACTCCGCCAAGAGATCCAAAATAGTACCCCGAACTTGTGTTCCAAAATGGAACACAATTCGGGGCTCAAAACGCAGCAAAACCCAACATGCAAGAAAACCACACTTTAATCAACTTAAAAGAAAACATGCAGCAATCTAAACTCAGAATTTACAAGAATCGAATGGGGTGCCCAGCACTCCTTGAACACATCACGACTTAGCCACGATAATTCCCAACACGTGGGACTTCGAATCACCCAAAACCGAGCTAAAATGAGCAAGATATCACCAATTCAAGAAAGCCAAAAATAAGAACTCGAAAAAGGTTACAGCAGCCAGGTTTATCGCGAAATTTACGTCGAACGACGTGCACCCGACAACTTTCGGTCAATCCACAACGAATACACCGAAAAAACGAAGCTTTCGCACTTCGAATCACCTAATTCGGTTGAGAGATGAGGGAGATAAGAGATTTTAAAGTTTTTGAAAGGGTGCTGATTTTTCTGCATTAAATAAAAATAAACCAGATTTCAGCATATTTTTCGAAAACTTAAAAACTCCGATGGGGCGCTCCGAACTCGTTCAGAACCCCGTGCACGCAAACGATATATGCAACCATACCAAATTCGATATTCCGGACTCAATGGCGCAGTTGAAATTTCCATACGAGGTCATCTTGACAAAAAGTGGGTCCCACACCCAACTGCCATTTTAAGTCAAAAACCACAAAAGGGCTCGGAAAAAGCTCAGAATCCTCGGGACACAAGAGAAGGGTCAATCTAGACCAAACTCGACATTCCGGAGCTAACCGCGCTAACGGAATTCTCAGCCGAGCGCGTTTACTCAGAATGTTGACTAAAGTCAAACTTAGGTTTAAACTTTAAAGTTAAAACGCCTAATTGCACCGACTCACACTGAAAACCTCGGGAGCCATGCCGACCATGCTACTAGCCTAAAATGACCCTTCCGGAGCTGATGGAATCGTCAGAATTGGATTCAGATGTCATCTTCTTGAACTTTTGATCGAAAAGGATCGTTCAAGGTTCATAAGCTCCAAAAACACTAAAACTCGCACAATAACCAAACGAACGACCAGGTGACCGAACTGTCAGTCCCAGCAAGTCGTAAATGACTTGGGGTCACTACAGGAACGCTCTAAACGACACACAAAAGGATAACCACAGAAATGACCAGGAGGGTCATTACATAATAGGTTCTTAAAACCTATGTTACATGAATACTGCATTTATTGTAGGTTCGTTTCTGAGTTGTCTGTACTGATTTGAGAGGATTCTGGTACTGGGAATAGTGTTGTCCATCTCTAAGTGAGGTCACTAGAAGGTCCCCTTGGAACCAACATACAAGGGACTTGCGTATGTTTTGCTTCTTGTGGTTCTTCCTACACTAAATTTGATTTTACAGATAGATTAATGGCTGATGAAATATGAAAAGTTACTATGGACAATTTGAATTTGAACTTTCTTCATGTGAGAACAAGGTTCAACAAATGGAAAGTTTCTGTAATGTTTCCCTTATTTTACTATGTTCCTGCTTCTGCCTGTTTGCTGCATGCCTTGGATGCTAATTTTAAACTAAACTTGGTAGAAATGTAGATGAACTTCCAAACACCAATCGCAAGCGTTTAAGACCAGGTCAAATTTCTCCTCCTCGACCAGTTCCAGAAAAAATACAAAGGCCTCCATATGTGAAGTCTAGGAAGCCACCTGGGATTGGTAGTGGCTCCGAAGTGCATGACAAAAAGGGAATAGAAAAGATGAGAGCTTCGGGAAGGCTTGCTGCACAGGTTCTTCAGTATGCTGGGACATTAGTCAAGGTGATATGGAGTACCTTCTACTCAAGTATCGATGTGGCATTCCTTGCACGCACAAGCTTCATTTAGGTTAATAAATCAAGATTTGTGTTTGCCCCAGTTAAGGCTTTCAGTAACTGACTTCCATTAGCTACAGTCTATATTTCCTGTCTTTACTATGATCATCTTCTTGCTTTGAACTTTTGATATTAACTTTATTAAATTAGACATCTACTTTGTGTTTTTGCTCCTTTTAGGTTTTTCTTTGCAGACGCGTTACAACCAAGGGTGTAGCTAGTAAGAGGGTGGGGGTTCAGTTGAATCCCCTTTGCTGAAAAATTACACTGTACGAGTAGGGTAGAATTTTTTATGTATTTTTGGATAAATTGTTGAACCCCTTTGATATAAGAGAATTCTAGTGTAGTGGTAAGGGTGTTCAAAAGTTGTTTTAGGTCAAAAGTTCAAATATCACCTATGACATTCTAGTATTCTTCTGAATGCCCCTTGTGTAAATTCCTGGTTTGGCCACTGGTTACAGTCTGCTTTTACAAGTCCTTTCGTTCCAATTTGTAGGATAACTTTCTATTTTTGGATGTTTCAAAATGTTTAATACCGTTTCATTTTTATATTACTTTCGCAAATTTATGAAACTGTTCATGTTTTAAACATTGATGTGATCTTTTCCCTGTTAACTAACTTCTCAGCCATAACTTTAATTTTTTTCTTCAACTTTCACTAATATTAGATGTACGTCAAATTATCTTATTAAACTCCATGCACACAATTACCATTATAAAATGGAATATGAGGGAGTAATGGTTCTCTTTTTTCTTTCTTTTTGTACATGAATAGAAATGTAAAGAACGTCTAGTGTCAGATAACTCCAAATTATTCAATATTGGAATGTAACAGGTCTAAATGGAGCAAATGGATAGTGAGGATTTATGTAGCCAACTCCACCTAGCTTGGGTTTGAGGCATAGTTGTTGTACTAGTTGCCATTGCATCAGACTGAGATTGTCTTTAAATGGGTGTAAAAAGATCAACAATCAAAGTAGTTTCTTAGGTTGTCCGAAGCGTGCTTCATTTTAAATCTACATTGCTATTCCTTCTGACAGCCAGGCATCATGACAGACGAAATTGACCAAGCCGTTCACCAAATGATCATTGACAATGGAGCATATCCATCACCTCTTGGTTATGGTGGATTTCCAAAGAGTGTATGCACATCAGTAAACGAGTGCATTTGCCACGGAATCCCAGATTCACGCCCACTTGAGGTTTGTTAACAGTTGTTTTCCTTTATAACCAAGAATTCAATGTTGCAACAGG
Organism: Solanum etuberosum; assembly: GCA_029582245.1. Lineage (NCBI taxonomy): Eukaryota > Viridiplantae > Streptophyta > Magnoliopsida > Solanales > Solanaceae > Solanum > Solanum etuberosum. The sequence continues at coordinate 69,042 of JAJONR010001516.1, read as the reverse complement.
CTAACATTCTTATGCTCTGTGATATTTAATGATTCAGGATGGGGATATTATCAATATTGATGTCACTGTTTATCTTAATGTAAGTTGTTTGTTGCGATTAATTAGTACCATTACTTGTCTCTTCATTGCTTCAACTTTTCTGTTTAAACCAATATTTGTTATGCATCAATAGAGAGGAACTAGTATGAGATGCCTTCTTGAAGCTATGAATATGATGATGTAAGATTTTGGTTCTTCAAGATGTCATTATCCTTACTCTTAAGAACCAGGGCTTTTTGCATCACTAATGCCATCGTTGATTTAATCTTCTAGTATTGGTTTTCCTGTCTGCTGATTGGGATTTAAATCACTAGATTTATAACTATTGGTACTTGTAATCTTTTGAAATTAATTTGCGTTATCTTTGTTTTTGGCTCCCTCTTATGCTATTACACAAAAGTGATGGCATTTACTCCATGAGCTTATATCATAGATAATACTTTTTCCAACCCCCTATAATTCAGATCCCCTATTGCCACTTTCAGAACATCTTCTTTCCCGTCTCCAGTGCCCTTACTCCTCTTCACTACTATCTCCTACTTAAGTCTCCAAACACAACTGTTCCCACCGTTCCTACGTGGGTAGAAGGGGTTCTTGTGGTCATGGTGATGGACGTTTTATCATTATATTGTAGGGGAGGAGCGAGGTCTGCTGAGCATTTTTTCAGTGTACGCCATTAAAGGTGAGAATAGTCAGTAGATGGGGAATTGATGAAATGTGGTCAGTTGGGATTTTGGTGGTGGGTAGTACAAGATGTATGTATGTAGGCATTTATGGGTGGTGTAAGGTAATCACTTGGTAAGTAGAGAAAGTTGGGAAGCCTTTTCTTCAGTTTATACAGTTGTAAATTTTTTATGATACAATATGGAGAGTAAATGTCAGTTGGACATTGATGACATGTCAATGTATGGAGGATGAGCTTTTCTTGATGCACTATTTTCTAGGTCTTCCCTTCCTCTTCTGTGTCTCACCTGAAATTTAATTAGTCGAACATGGTTTAATAAATGCCGTCTATGACTCATGAAACTCAATTTTCTCTCTGTTTCTCTGTTTGGCTTGATTGATTATGCAGGGTTACCATGGTGACACATCAGCGATGTTCTTTGCAGGAAATGTTGATGAGGAAGCCAAAAACTTGGTGCAAGTATGACTTCTTGATGGTGTTAGTGCCATTTTTTTTTTGAATTCCTACCTTTTGTGCTACCAAGTGTTCTGTATGCTTTTACTTATCAACCAAAAAAAAAAAGAACTTTTTCTTTTGTGCTTTAGAGGGAGACACCTTATTTTGTTGTATAGATGCATCTGCAATTCCGCCTATTGATTTTTATTTGATGCCTCAGGTGACTAAAGAATGCTTGGACAAGGCAATATCAATATGTGCACCAGGAGTGGAATTCAATAAAATTGGCAAGACGATACAGTAAGACATCTACCTAAATCTTCTCTCCTTTTTGTTCTTGTGCATCTCGGTCTGCTAAATGCTTGAAGGATTTGTCTCGGGATGAAGGTGAATTTGTCATGAAAAATCAATGTTGCAGCTGACATAGTTTGGCAAATTGATTTGAGGAATAAGACACATACATATCTGATATTTCTTGTAAATTATTAATATTCGGTTATGATCAATTTATATGTACATCAATATATTACTTGTTTAGCATAGCATGTTTTGATTGACGTTAACGTTCTATTTGTAGTGACCTTGCAGATAAACATCGCTATGGGGTTGTGCAACAGTTCGTTGGCCATGGAGTGGGACGTGCTTTCCACAGTGATCCAGTCATTCTGCATTACAGTAACTTCCTTATTTAATATCTAACCTCCTTACTGCTCTTTCTATGTGTAGAAATATGAGCAATAGTGAGCCTATATGGTTTAACTTGTACTGTTTGCGTGGGAAAAGCATTATCTTCTTGTTCATTTTTCTACTTGTGCCATCCAATGTCGATGGACTGGATATCCAGCTTGCTAAATGTTGCAACAACACCTCAAACTAATATTTTCATGAGATGTAAGAATAAACTGCTATTGTATCAGGGGTTAAAAAGTAGAGCACACTTCAAAATTTATTTGTGCACCCAAATACTTATATTTAAGCTGTGTCTAACATTAATATTGAATCTGTTGAGTGTTGACAACTAGTTCGAACTACTATCAGTTATCTGAGATGAGCAAAAAGAAGTTACTTCACGCTGTTGGTTTGATCTATATCAATTTACAAAATGTTTCATGCATTTGCAAGCCTCCATCCTCTTGGGCAGTTTTGTAATACATAATAATGAGAAAATCCTATTCTAAAGAAATTTTCTACAAAATGAGAATTGAGCTCATAGTTCTAAGGTGTTGTCTCTGAAAATAATCTATTTGAATGCATAATCACATTTTTACTTGCATTTAATGTTATTCTTGTCTTCTTAAACCCAGTAATTCTCTTTATATCAATTTTTATTTTGTTATATTTGTTTTCTTTCCCAGGGAACAATGATCGCGGACGGATGGTGCTCAATCAGACATTCACTATTGGTAATTTTACAATAGTTTATTAATTTCCACGATGGTGAAGAGACATACTGTGACATAGTTGCTCAATATTTTCCATGTAAAATAAATGTCTACTCGAACTCTGTTTATAGATATTAACCAAAAGCTGGTAGCTACTGTGTCGTCTCCTTTTCCCCTGTAGTCTGTGATATAGCTAAGACCTGAGGTTTTACAGTGTTTAATGTTTATGAATCACATGAGTAGTTTATGTTTTCATGTCTTGTTTTGTTGTAATTGATGCATCGGTCACTTTTTGGAGCATTAAATTACTATTCCATCGTTGTGTGCACGATTTTACTGTGCTGAATGCAACTTTTTACTGTGCTGTACAGAGCCGATGCTGACAATTGGCAGCATAGATGGAGTAATATGGGATGATGATTGGACAGTTGTTACAGAAGATGGTAGTCTATCAGCACAGTTTGAGCACACCATTTTGATAACTGCAGATGGTGCTGAGATTCTAACACAGTGCTAGCGATGGTCCTGCAACAGCATCGACAATTCAATATTGGTAACTACAATTCTCATATCGACCTTGTTAGTTTTGGTGCTGTAATATTCTTTAAATTCGTGCCATAGAAATAAAGTTATTATTGCCTTTCATTCAAATTCTTTTAAACCATTTCAGAAAATGGGACAAGAGAAGGAAAGAAGACTTGTACAAGCATTTTTAAACTTGAAACCCCTATTTATGTAGACAATGGCACACGAGAGTTAGGGGTGTTGAATAGTTACAGACTTACAGGCAAATGATTTGCGTGGGACAGGGTAATCATGAAACCTTGGCCGATATATCTGGCAGCTCGTATTGTTTGTTGATCATAATTTATGAATTCAGTTATCACAGTGAGCATACGTTGCATATCTATCTATGAAAAAAGATTTTATGCTTGTTTCTTTCTCTTGTTTGAGACAAGTTGTGAATCTTCTATGTTGTGGGAACAGCCAGAAAGAAGATAGAAAGACCGGTGACTGGCCTGCTACTGCTTCAGATGGATTATACGAGGTTACTACTCTCCTTCCTGATTGCCATTTCCTTTTTAAAGTGGCCCATTCTTCAACTCCGTGTTGTGATGACCTATTCTATCTTAACTTCAGTTACTCAAAAACCTAAATGATGGATGTTTTTCCCTGTCTTCCCAAACCAATTTACCCAGTTGAGATGTCTCCATGTGTGGCGTGATAAGATAAGGAACACCAGGGGACTGGTGTGTCTATATTTATGACAAGATTCATGATTTGGCCATATTCTGAACTTAAAATAGTTATTTTTTTGAAGTTCGTCTTATTGTACGCCCCCTGAATTAGGCACTGAAATTGTGTGGAACGCCAAAGTTTATATCTACCACAAAATTCACAATTAATAGTTCCATTCCCAAGTTTTTCTTGCACGCCTCTGCAATTTGGCAAATTTTACTGTTTTCACGGCAGTTCTATATTACGTGAGTTAATATCCAGTGAAAATGAACTTCTGTGCATGGCTTTCCAAAAGAAGATAATTTATCAACGCGCTATAAAAAGCCAATTCAAGTTGAAAGCAATTACTCCCGAGTCATGGCTTAGCATTACAAGTATTTGGACAATCTTCGAATTAAAACCTGATCATGAATAATTTCTAATTTAACCTAAACTGCATAATCCGTACACAGCTTCTTAATTACTTGATTAAAATTGGAAATCATTTACCGTGCATTTGGTCCTAACAATAATTAAATTACTTGTACTATACGGTATTTGGTGCCATCTATATATACACAATATGCAGAGACAATAAATTTAAATCAAGCATTAAGAATAGAGCAATGGCGCGTTATGGAGAAAGAATTACAGTGTTGAGCATTGATGGAGGAGGAGTTGGGGGAATCATTCCAGGAACTATATTGAGTTTTCTTGAATCAAAATTACAAGTATTGACCACTTCATCTTTTAGCCATGGAGCATTTGCACAAATTATGCACAATATTAAAATATTACACTATCTTGCAGGAGTTGGATGGACCAGAAGCTCGACTTGCAGATTACTTTGATATAATAGCAGGGAGTAGTACCGGAGGCCTAATCGCTACTATGTTAACAGCACCAAACCAACATGGCCGTCCTCTTTATGCTGCAAAGGATATTATTCCATTTTATAAGAAGCAATGTCCCAATATCTTTCCACAGCGCAAGTATAATTATTGTCGTTATTAAATGATCGATCTCCTCCTACCTTTAATTTAACATAATGCAAGCTGACATAATTTACAGTAAAATGGTAACGCTACTAAGTATGTTGTGTGGTCCAAAATATGACGGCAAGTATCTAAGGAATTTAATCCGTGGAATCGAAGATTGAACGAAACTATAACTCATTTGCTTATTCCCACTTATGACATCAAAACACTTGAGCCCCAAATTTTCTCTTCATCTGAGGTTTTAAATTTTACCTCACTACTCCTATTTTTTTTATAAAAAATAAATCGTTTTCCTCCATTAATTGTGTATGAAATATGGTTAATTTAAAAACCAATGCAGGCACAGATGGATCCTGGTTTTGATGCTTTACTATCAGATATCTGTATTGGTACTTCGTCAGCTCCAGTTTATTTTCCTGCTCACTTGTTCAAGACAAAAGATTGTCATGGGAATGATAGAGAATTTAACCTTATTGATGGAGGCATTGCAGCCAATAATCCTGTAAGTTCAAAAAAAACATATATACAACGCAAGTATACTTCAGTCCTGTCACAGTAAAATGTAGTTATTAATTTATGAAGGCATTGCTGGCGATGAGACCAACTGGAGCCAAAGCAAATTTATTGCCGGCAAATGTTCTGGATTATGGCAAGTATCTAGTTCTATCTGTGGGAACAGGTACTTCCAAGTCAGAAAGGAAATACGATGCAATCAGAGCAGCCAAATGGGGACTCATTAGTTGGCTCTATAAAGATGGAAAATGCCCTTTGGTTGATGCTTTTACTTTTGCCAGTGCTGATATGGCTGACCTTCATTTGTCCTTGCTTTTTAGCACTGCTGGACATATAAACAACTACCTTCGCATCCAGGTCTAAACTCTCTTTCTTACGCGAGACAGAAAGTGTAACTATCAAAGCTTTTTCAACTTGTCGTCTTGTCTTTGGATAAGTATTGCGGTTAAGTCTGTTAACAAGATGAGAGTTGGAAAATTGAAATAGCTCAGTTGGTAGGCTAACTAAAGTAATTCCCTCTTCATTTCCCCTTTCCATATCCCCAATTTGTGAAAGAAAAAAAATTGTAGCTGTCATTAATTAGGTGACCTATATATGGAAGTAGAGGCAAATCCAAAACTTGAACTTTATGGGATTCAATCTTTAATAACCTTAGATAATCTTAGTATTAATAACTCGTTATATTTTTAAGTTTGGGTTCATATCTACTATTTATTGTAATATTATATATAAATTTATGTTGTGCATCAAAAATATTGAGTTCAGATGAATCTGACGCTAGGTGTGAATTAAAGTGAAACTCTTTTAATTTTGACAGGATGACTATTTAAGCGGAGATGCGTCATCGACTGATAAAGCAACAAAGAAGTGCATGGAGAATCTGGTGAAGATTGGTAATAACATCTTGCAAAAGCCTATTTCAAGGATGAATCTTGAAACCTGCATAAATGAAGCTGTTGAGAATGAAGGCACAAATGAACAACCTCTTATCAGGTTTCTACTAATTAATTAATTAATTCATGTATAATCCAAATACTAATGATTGGAGAAACTTTGAGTATTTGTAGATATATAACTTTCAGAATATTTAACTAATCAATTCGATTAATAATTAATATTGTGTTTTTTTTTAACAGATTTGCAAAGCTGTTTTCACAGGAGAAGAGACTTCGCACTAAAAGGATGGAAGAGAAAAACGTCTTTGGTCTAATGGACAATTGTAGAATAAGCCAAAATTTGTTATTCTAATTGACCAGTATTTAGGTGTGTTACAAAACATAAACGTATGTAATATAATTTTTTTTAGAGACGGTTGAAGGAAGGGCAACGAGGGGGAAAAGGGTGTGGGAGGGTGGAGGGGAGTAAAAATAATAAAACACAATCTAATGATACTTTTGTGTTTTAGGAGTTGTTAATTAATTCTTGATGATTATTTGATAATTGATGATTAATTAAAAGAATTCCTTTTATTAACACCAGGGTGTGTTTGGTATAGAGGAAATATTTTCTGGACTTATTTTTATTTTAAGAAAATAAGTTCCTAAAAAATGAAGAAATGATTTCCTTAATCAAAGTAAGAAAAATAAGTTTCATAAATGACATTCTATATATGTTTCATCCTCCCCATCCCCAACAGCCCCAACCCCTACCCTTGACCTAATCATCCCATCCCGAGGCCCCACTCCCCACCCCTCCACTCTCATAGTATTTTGATATATATATAAATAATCTTGTGATGATATTTTTTTTTTTGTTTATTTACGAAATAGTAGAAAATAGGTAAGAAATCAACTTACTTTTCAAAAAAGTATTTTTCAATAAAAGAAATCTATATTATGTTTGTTTGGTAAGAAATTGACACAATGTATTATAAGTGTATTAAAATGTGTGATAAATATATTATTTATGAATAAAACCTATATTATATGTGTTTTATAAATAGTTATATGTCTTAAAAATGCATTATAACTTATAAGTGTGTAGTGAAAAAAATGTGTTGATATGAATTATAAATGATAAATATTTCTTAATATATATAGGATTAAGCATATATATGTAACGGTATAGGTTTCCTAAAACAATGTATGTAACGGATTATTATTGGGCTTTATCGCCGCGTTTGCTGAAAAACGAACGGGCTTCACTCGTTTTCTAACGTCAGGCCCAACAGCCCAAGATAAAATCGTCAAACCTATAAATTTCCTTTCCATTTAATCTTTACCACTTTTCTAGAACAACACACTTTTCATCCATGGATTCTTTACCGGTGAATTGGGAGGCACTAGACTCTCTGATGATCGATTTCGTCAAATCGGAAAACCTAATCGAAGACTCAGTTTCTCCTTCTACTTCGCCGTCTTCGTCAACGTCATCTTCATCTTCATCTTCTTCCTCTTATCAGTCAAGATTACTTATTCGGCAGATCAGACGTTCAGTGGAGTTTGGTGACATTGATGCCGCTATCGATCTCTTGCGTGTGCATGCGCCTTTTGTTCTTGATGATCATCGTCTTCTCTTCTGCTTACAGAAGCAGGTAACTTGTTGTTCGTCTCCAGACTTAAAATCTTGGAAGAACAGTAAATTAATTCTCCCTGTTTTTGCACTTTCTAGTATCATAGTTTCTCTAACTCACCAATTCCATTTAGTTAGCGAGGATTTAAAATTAATTGACGCAACTTCTGAAGACATTTTCGAGTTACTAGCTTCTTAAGTCTTGTCTATCTGACTTGCATATGTACAGATGCCACCTGATTATTGTCTTACCTTTTCCTTATTGAGGTTGAAAGCCCTAGTTGGGGCGCTTTGTCCTTACCTAGGTTCTTCTTCAACGCCCAACGCCCACAGGTTCGCTCTTGTAAAGGGTATAGAGATATTTTAATTGTTAAAGCAATATTATGGATGATTTTAGTAGTGAGTACTAGATATAAATTTTAGCATGATAAAATTAGTCATTAATCTGAATTAGAAAAGTTAAATATCAAAATGGTTTTTGAACTTGATTAAAACGTTTTAACTTCATATTTCATTTAATTAGGCTTCTAACTCTTGTCGATATAATTGTTCTTTTCATTTGTTGTTACATTTTCTTGTAACACACAGAGACACATATTCCCTTATCCCTATGTATTTCTTCATTGAAGTGCCCCCTTTAATTATGCTTTAAGCCAAGAGTCACTTGGTGTGTTTCTCTACCATTTTCCTTCTTTTTTTTTCTTTCTTATGTGATTAATCACAAGCCGACAACTGTTGAGTTGAGTGAGAGGTTGATCACTGGGTGACACATTTTGGATTTCAAAAATCTAGGCTTTCTGGAGAAATCTTAGAGTTTCAGTTCATCTATGGAACTTCTTGGTGATATGCTTCACCGAAGTTATTTTTAGGTTTAAATGTCTGTCCATGCAAACTCGTTGGTAAATGAAGTCAAACTTTTTCGCCATGCTTCACTTAGACAAATAATTGATGATCCTTGAAATTTGTCTCCATGATTTTTATGCAGAGGTTTATTGAGCTTTTGAGGAAAGGAACTGCAGAGGACCGAGAATCTGCCATTAATTGCCTCCGAGAGTCACTGGCACCTTGTGCGTTGGATGCATACCCAGTAGGTCCCTGCATATTCATTTGAATTCCCTTATCAACATTGACACTAGTGAATACCTCTTGGATCTGTCAACATCACAATTTTTTTAAAATTATTTTTTTGTAATCACAACACGACTTATATATATACTTGTCGTTGTATATGTTTCTCAACTAGATTATAAGTTATGTTTATGCAGCACATAGATAATATTTGATTTGACAAGATCATTCCTGGTGTTTCTTTGTGGTTCAAGGATGGAATTTCTCATCCAAGGTTCTTTGTCATAAATCATGTTTATTATAGATACTGGTTATGCTAGATGATAGTGACTTGCACGCTATCCTCAGGTTCTCGCCACTTTGGATCCCATTACATCAATTCCATACTTTTAAAATAGTACATTTGAGTTCTCTCAATCTCATTAGCAAAAACAATTTTCTATGTGTATGCTTAATCCGTATATGAGAATCATTTCGCTTCACATGGTTCTCCTTACACTTGGGTTCTAATGAATCTTTTAACTTTTTATCTTAAGGAAGCATATGAGGAATTTAAGCATATTCTTCTTGCTTTGGTTTATGACGAAGAAGATAAGAATTCTCCAGTGGTGAGTGAGGTAAGAGGTTATTTCATTGGCCCTGAGTAAGAATTCCATAAATGTTCATCTGGCAGCAGTTAGAGGGGTTTATTGCGATTTTTTTTGGGTTAACGAAGATACTGAATGTCTCATTTTAGTAGAAGTGACTAACGTCTTTGCACTTCACTATCCCAGTGGTCTCCAAGGAAGAGGATTGACATTGCTGGACTGCTGTCATCTGTTTTAAGGGCTCATTTATGTGCATATGATCCTCTTTTTGCAATGTCATTGAGGTACTTGATAAGGTTGGTACAACTTCCAGATGATCCATGAAAAGCTTAGATGCTCATTCAAAACCCAATGAAATGGAGACTCTTTATAATTCGTTCATCAGAGATCCAAGTCCTCTTACTATTCTTATTTAACTTCACAATCATTTTGCAGCATACACAAGTTGTTTTGCTTTCGTCAGGGAGTTCCATCACCTATATCAGATCTTACACAGAGATTACTTCTCGAGGACCGTGACCCCCCTGCAACACCACTTGAGAGTTCCTATGAAGCACCTCCATTTGATGAGGTTATAAATCTTAGCTACTCTTTTACTATTTTAATGTAATTGTTTTGGTTATTAAACCTGAAGAGGAATGCGGTTTGTAAATGTGGTAATTCTCTTTGGTTGTTTTATTATATTTTTCAGAGATCTTAGAGAATGTAGAAAATCTCTGGTGTTAGAAAGCCCCTACTTTGCCTTAAAAGACAAATTATTGGGTATTGGACAAAATGTGTCCAATCAGAGTGGTGACTGGTTGGTATTAAAAGATTCCTATTACAGATGCCAACTAGTTTCGGTTTGAGGCGTAATTGTTCCTAAATTTTTTTGATTACTTTGAAGTAAGATTTGGTGCTTAATATAATGTGCATCATTTGTTGAAGTTTTAACTGCCTTATCTTCTTTTTCTGGGGGACTAGGCTTTAGAAATTCTTCTAATGTTCTAGGCATTGTGTCACATCAATATTTTTTGAAATTAGGTGGACATACAAGCTCTTGCTCATGCGGTAGAGCTTACAAGGCAGGGGGCTATTGATAGCTTGAGATTCGCCAAGGGTGACTTATATCAAGCATTTCAGGTTAGTATGCTGAAGTATTTGCTATTTAATAGTAGCTGTTTGCTAAAATCTAAATCATCTGCAACATTACTTTAAACAGGGTTAGTTTCTCATAGATGCTTGCATATATCACACTACTTCTGCCACAATTTTCTGATGGTAATTTGAAGTCTAGTGATGTCCTCGTCCAGCATCACCCTGCTGTTGCATTGATTTATGCAAAATGTATGTCTAGTAATCACTGGTGAAGCTGAGAACATTGTTGATGGTGTTCTATATAGCCCCCTAATTTTGGGGTATTTTCTGTTTCTCGAAATGAAGCTGTTATTAAAGTTATCTTCTTTTGATAGAGTAGAGAAGGATCTTGTATACTTGATGGAATAGCCTCTTACCCCTTATTTCGTTTTTGTGCACCCATGAGGTTTTTGTTTGTATAGAAGATTGGTTGTCATTAGTAGAAAACCATGTGTTTTGTAAGGTTTTCTAATTTTGTGGTGTACTTCGTGTAGATGGTCGAGTTTTTCCCCCTTTTGAATGAATTTTATTACATTGTCAAAAAAATTGAAGTTATCTGTTCAACAAATCAGGCTGTATGATTTTTTTTTTGCTTCAACAACAATTCATTTTCTTTTCACTAAATGGAAAATCACTCTGTAGTTCTTTACTTGTGCTGCCTGTGGCTTTTCTCAGTAAAAAAATTCGAGGATGGGACTGAGAATGATTTCGTCACACATTTGCATTCTTGTTGAGTTGTTTTCTGTTTCTTGTAGTGTTCCAGATCTTCTGTGATTTGCTGATGAAGTAGATCTAGCTTGTTAATTGTACAGCTTTGAGGTCAAATAGTAGAAAATCACAAAGACTTTTGTTGAGATTGTGCCTGTAACTTTGCTGTTGCAGAATGAGCTGTGCCGGATAAGATTGGATGGCCCCATGTTTGATGAGCTTGTTCATGAGTATTGTGTCTATAGGGGTTTTGTCAACTTCAGTGTGGTAGATTCTCCTGGTAACTTTCTAAGCAACTTTACTTTCCATTCTTACATTCAGTTAGCTAGTATGTATCTCAAGGCTGGCTTTTATATGTTTTCCATTACCCAGGGATGCAACTTAGTATCAATGACGATCAATCAGAGTCTGGACAATTATCAAAGAACTGTTCCACAGAAGTTGGGGACGGAAACACTAAACTTTCTGGCAGTGACACGTCTGCTTCTCAAGTTATCATGGAGGGATCACCTGAAAGTAATACCAACTTGGCTAGCATTCAAAGTACTGATACTGAAGAGCGTTACCCTAGTGAAACAAGTTATGGAGATTGCAGTACCAGTGGGACTCCTCAGTTTGAAAAAGTTCTGCAGAAAAATAAGTGTCTTAGAGTTGGCGAAACAAACAAGCGGAAAAGATGGAGGGGGAGACATGAAAACACAGAATTTGTGTCTGGACCTACCAGTGAAAGGAGCAGAGAAGATCTTAATGCCGACACGACAATGTTGAAAGATCAGCAGGCATGTATTTTGGTTTTTCAAAGTAGAACATATAACAAGAAAGTAAAAGAAAAAAAGGATGCGGGGAGTAGTGTTCAAAGTAATCATTGTTTTGACACCTTTCATTACAGGTTTCTCCAAAATCGTGCTTCCTGAATATGATGAAGAATAGAGAGGAAAAGCATGAACTTGTGCTGGGCTTGAAGGAATTAGCTAGCAGAGGAATGACAGAGGAGGTTGTTGAGGAGATTAATGAGATGGATTCAAACTTTTTTGTGCAGAACCCTTCTCTGCTTTTTCAACTTAAGCAGGTATGGAAGTTAAAACTTCTGCTTGGGACAAAGATCAGTAGAAGTTATAAAGCATGTTTATATCGATTAAGGCATTTTAAAAATAATCCTCTGGGCAGGTTGAATTTTTGAAGCTGGTTGGCTCTGGGGATCATACTCAGGCACTGAGGGTAGCCTGTTCTTTTCTGGGTCCTTTGGCTTCTAGTCATCCTGATCTGTTGAAGCCATTGAAGGAGACTTTGCTAGCTTTGCTCAAACCTAATGAAGAGGCATTTAATGATCGCTTGCCCTTATGTGTTCTTGCCAATACACTCCAGGTATGACATTCTGCACTCTTTATGGTAAAAACAGGTCCCAGGTGAACTGTTGCTGGCTAATCTTTTCCCACCCTTATGTCCCCTTTATCTCCTTGTCTGTGTATCTGTGTATATATAAGACTGGAGTGTTGTTTCTTGATTCCAGAATGCACCATGCTTTAAGTACTCTTGTCCCAGGTTGGATGACATTGTACGTCCTACATCAGGTGTATTAAGGTTTCTAAAGGGGGTTAGAATTGTAATGGGGCACTCTACCCGTTGCCTTCCGTTTCTTACTTGAATGCTTATATTCTTCGTATGGTATCCGAGGAAAACATTGTTAAATTCCTTCTCAGAACCATGTTCTCTCTAATCACTGTTTTCTATTGTTTTGGATTTTTTTGGCTCACTCAAACAATTGAGTCACTAACTTTTGCTCTGGTTCCACTTCTCAGCTTATTGAGTTTATGCTTCCTGCTCTCCTATGTCAGAGCAAAGAAGGCCCACTCTTTGTCCTTACCCTCTTTAATGATCGGGTCTGCCAAGGTGTTTTGTGAACCTTGGAACCAGGTTATTTGTGTAGGATAGTGTTAGAGATATAAACGCCCTGTAGTTCCATAGGGGGTTTATGCAGAGCTACTCCATGCACAACGAGCTTTGAATTGGATGCTTAAATTCTTTCACCAGAGATTCCCAGAGAATGCAGAGAAGGCACTGATTGTGGAAAAAACATAAACAAGAATGATGAGATTCTCTATTTCTGAACAAGTGACGTGAAATCTGCTTTACCCACACAAAGATACTGGAATTAAATGAGTGATAGTCTGGTTTGAGCTGTTTTACTGATTTTCAATAGACAGTTTCACTGTTTTTCAATACACGCAGTTTCAAAGGCTTGTTAAAGGCTGAGTGCTGGTTGGATGGTTCTACTCTATAACAAGGAAAAACAGAGATAAACTTTATGTTGGAAAAATGTATTAACCTATAGGTAATTCCAATCTTTTGGGATATTTTTGGTTTATCCTTATTCGGTGAGAGAAACACAGTGAAAAGAACAGTGTAGTGTTGTTTTATGAATGTCAATAAGACAAGAATCAAGAAATTGATTTGTTCTCATTCCCAGCTTTTCACTTCAGTTTCCTGAATATTGATTCTTTAGGTGGGCATTTGCTTCAATTTGAAGAGAGTTGCCAAATAAATTTTAAAAAGTCTGAGAGGAAGGTAATTGTATTATATATCAAGCTAGCACTAAGGAAGTGTTGTAGTAATTACAAGTGAGCAAAAACCAAAATAAAAATCCTTTCCAATCTTACAGGGATTCTAGGAGGCTAAGTAAAGGTTTTGCTTCATTTATATAACTTTTTGCTGATAAGGAAATAGATCTTGGGTGTAAATCAACCCTAGAAGCTAGCTCATGATTGGACATCTGGACTGTAGAGACTCCAACACCTCCTTGCGCGCCCAAGATTTGACTGCGGAGAATATAATATGGGAGCCCAACGTGGGGTAAACCAAGAATTGAGATGGACCTGACGTTGATACCATGATAAGAAGATGGACTTTGACATAACTCAACCCCAAGAGCTACATGAGAATTGCCCAAAGATCATATAAGAAACCAAACACCCCAGCTATAGCCGATGTGGGACTATGATGTTTGCCCAAAACAAAAAAAGATGATTGTTTTTTAACCATATGCCGCTTTAATTGTTTGTACTCTGGATTTTCTTCATTGGTGTGGAATTGTAGTTCTTGTTCTTCATAACCAATTAATATTTGGGAATATTCAACAAAATATTGTTGTTGCTCTGAATTGTACAGGCTTTTTTCATTGTAGGAGGGGCAAGGGGTGTTGAGCTTTTTTTTTTTTTTTTGGTGGTGGGGGGGGTGAGGGGGTGGGGGTATTGTGTACGAATGCTCTTTGATTTATCTAGTACCTTATGGTTTAGTTACAAATTAGGAACTTGGGAGCATGTTGATTTTACTTCCATAAATTCTACTTGCATCGTAATTTAAATATTAAATGGCAAACACTAGCATATCACTCGGAATGGCAAAATTAGCCCATAAAAGCACGACTTGTGCAACCCGCACCTCAGACCATTTTGACTCGCCAAATTTAGCCGATTTAAACATTGGGATGATATGTAGCCCAAATTGATCAATGAAAAATCTTGTGCTCTAGTGTCTTGGCTCACCTTATTTACTGTCACAATTTTGTCCATGCAAAGGTTGCTATTGGTAGGAGGCTTGGTATTGAAGAACCCCAGCTTATGAAGATCATAAGGGCCACACTGTATACACACAGTGAGTGGTTCAAACTTCAAATGTGTAAAGATCGATTTGAAGGGCTCTTAAGGATTGACGCCCTGAAGGAAGTTGGTGCCAAATTGATTTTAGATGCTTCCAGATTGGATGTTGACATGAGCACTGATGGATCATCTCAAGTTACTGGTTCCTCAAATAATAGGAAACAAGAAGATGGAAGTCCAACCCAGTCATCGGCCAGAGATGTTGGATGTGATGAAACTGCAATACTAAAAGTTATGGTGAGTTTTTTCTTTCTTCTGGTTTTCAAGCTTGCTTCTAACTTTATCCTTGTTATTGCATCTCGATGAACTTGTTGTGAAAGCCCTTCTACTTGATGCTATTCTATTGATGTGTATCTCCCCTGGTTACTGTGTGCTCTGCTTGTCAGCAGATTATGTTAACTTTCTAGGTGCTCTCATTATGTGCCACTTTTTCAGGTCAATTTTTAGTGCAGCAGCTACTTATTTGTGAATATTTGGTGCAGGAATTTCTGGCATTGCCCAGAGCGGATGCAATTCACCTCCTTGCACAGTACAACGGGAATGCAGAGACAGTCATTCAGCAAATATTTGCATAGCCCCTAGATTATAATGAACAGTAATATTCGTTTATTTGTTACATTATTTTATTGTGCCATAAATCTTACCTGTGAGGCTTATTATACACTGAAAGGGGATGGAATAACTTGTAAAAGGAAACAACAAAAAATAGGTGGGAAGCGGATGTCTTTATGTGTAGCCTGAAGTTTTTCCGCGTCAAGTATGATATTAGTTGATGAGAGGGTTGATTATGTAAAGTGCTCTGTAAATACCCTTCAGTTCCTTCGCCATATTTACTTGGACGGAGCATCCAGTGGATGAAGAAGTTGAACTTCTATGCTCTTAAGTTACAGAATCTTATTGATTACTTCAATTTACCGTGGGTTTACTGATGCAATGTGCGTCTACATTAGTCAACTTAACTTTGCTTTATGAGTGTCTTTGAAGTTGCAAATCGAGTTGAACGTATATAGGTAATAAAAACTCAAGTAAACAAATGACGTCACTTTATGTATTTATAACAAAGTATTGCCATATTGCTACATTGACTTCTTTCTTTTATGTACTTACAGGGAAGTATTGCCATACTGCTTCATTGACTGATGTACAGAATGATATGCTACTAAAGATCCACCAATTATAAAGATAAAAGGACTACCGGCATTGGACCTACTGAATTTCATCTCGTCTGATATAGTTATTTGTCTTCTTAATTTTTTCAAAAAAAAAAACATCAACACACGAGTATATGTTTACCAATAGTAGCCGCATTTCGATGTAAATGAATCAAAACTCAAAAGAAAACAAAATAAACATGGAAATTTACCTTTTCCCTTTCACCCTGTGTGAATTGTACAGCCAACATGTGTCAACTCAAAACCCTCGTTAAGCCCCTCGCACACTCTCTCCGACTCGATCAGATCACATTCAAGAATGTTGATCCGACGCATTGTGCTGACCAAATCCCTCCACCATTTCCGTTTCTTCAGCCACGCCGCCACTGCCGTTCTTCCAGACCTAGATGATTTCCCTAAACCCGATCCAAAATACGCAGAAACTATTCATGCCGCTGTTCGTGTCACTTCGGGAAAGAACATCGCCGCCAAAGAGAGGAAAGCTGGGCGGGTACCCAGCATAGTGTTTGAACAAGAAGATGGTCAACACGGTGGTAACAAAAGACTCATCTCTGTTCAGGCTAATCAGATTAGGAAGCTTGTTAACCATCTCGGTCGCTCCCATTTCTTATCCAGGTTGTTTGATCTTGAGGTTCACCCTGACTTTGAATCTCCTGACGTTATTGAGAAAGTTCGAGTTCTGCCCAGAAAGGTATTTTCCCTCTATTTATTAGATTTTGTTAATTTGAATTGATATGAAGATAGATACTGGCTTTCAATTCATTTATACTTAGGAGCTGTAGCTAAGGAAACAGAGCTTTAGATGGATTTTAGCAGCGCGATTTATCTATTTCAATGTTCAGGTTCATCTGGAAGCTGGTTCAGATGCGCCTCTTAATGTTACCTTTATAAGAGCTCCATCAAGTGCTTTACTAAAGGTTGAGGTTCCTCTTGTATTTAGAGGAGAGGATGTGTCCCCCGGTTTGAAGAAAGGTGAGTAATTGATACATCTGCTTTTTCTTCTTGGTAACTTGCTAAAAGATGTTTATTTTTATATGAAGTCTTCAATTTCCTTACTATGTAGATTTGCGCAGTGATGTATTGAAACTTAGCTTATCATATGTTACACTTGCATCAGTTCTTTATCCTAAGGTGTAACTTGAATTCATTAAATGCTAATATTATATGGTTATGATGGACCTAGAAGTTTCTCAATGTAGAGCACCCAAGGGTGTAGTCTAGCTGTTGTAATTGGAATGAGCCATGGGAGGCTAGGGTTCAAATCCCGAATTAGGTAAAACATGCCTGGTGATTTCTTGCTATTTGTCTAAGTCTTGGTGACAACCCTGCTGGTGTGCCATTAATCAGCACCGACAGTCTTACCCTCTAGATGGAATGTATTATCTGTTGAAACCATCTTTGATCAGATCCTATCATTTTAGTGTTCAGGAATCAGGTGGAGGTTCCAGTTAGCACAATCTTAGGCCTTCACTATGTCAAGTTTTCTTAGACCTCCTGGTTCTCATTGAATTATTGATGATCAAGGCACTCATTTGATGTTACTTCAAATCAATGCAACTATTACCCTCTTTAGTCTTTCAGCAAGTGATTTTGTAATCATTTACTAACTACCGAATAGATCGGCTTGAAGTCTCTTAATTCAGTTCTCCCTTTAGTTAAGCACAGTGAAGCTCTTCTAAAATCTTCCTTCCGGATAGAATTGGTATAAGTTTAGAGCATCCCATTTCTAAAGATGTGCCAAAAAATTTGGTGAACAACTGTAGTAAAGCCATCTGGCTAGGATGTTGATGTCCAGCACTATCATTTATGGTTCAGTCATTTCTTCCACTCTGGAAAAGACCTGATGCAGCCATCTTCTAATAATATAGTTAGGTCCCAGTCATTCCACCTTGGGTCCATCAACTGTAAATTCCATGACGGTTGAGAAGAAACCTATGTTGCTCGGACTCTTTAAAAATGTCAACGGGTGCATGTCAGATTTGTCAAAAGTAGTGTATTTTTGGAGAATCCGACACAGGTGCGGCATCAAAAGTGAAGAGTCCGCGCAACTAAGGAAGAAACACAATGAATTCTAAAGAGGAAGAGTAGGTTAAAGTGTTCTCAAGTCTTACCTGTTAGTAAGTCAATAAGGCAATCAAAATGGAACACTGCACCAGCTGCTGTTTGGTGAACTGTGTGGATTGAGAGAAATAGAAGATGTTTTCAAGACATGGAAAACAACATTTAGAAGAGAAAATCCAAATGTTAGATGATGCTTCTTTTTTTGATGTAAAAAATGCAACAAATGGATGAGGCTTAATCTAATCCATTCCAGATGTGATAGAATCACTACAGGTCTAGAAGGGTTAGATTTTTGCGAAGTTCCCTTTTTGCTGCAGATGCAGATTTTAACAGCACTTCTTAGTGCTGATCATTTATAAAATACATTACCTTCTCCAAAAAAAAAACGACAATCATAATGGTAAATATGGGACATAAACTTAGTTACCTTTTTCAAAATAAAAATAAAAATACAGGACATAAACTTGTTTAATGAACATAACTCACTGCTTTTCTTAAAAAATGTTTACAGTCACTTCAAATTTGTCCACCTTATATAGTAGAGGTTCGTATTGGATAGTTTATATCAGCTGCTGAAGTCATTATAACTTCAGATGTATGACTAAAACCCAGATAGTCCAACTTACCTTTCTCCCATTTGACCAAAAAAGGTAAATACAGAGATTTGAGCAACTAAAAGTGGAGGATAGGCCTAAAGAGTAAACCTAATCACAATTATGCTTCCTTTTAATTCAAATAGATGCACGGTAACACTACGTACAATAGACCCTTGTGGTCCGGCCATCCCCGCTCCAGTGCAATATCTGGAGCTTAGTGCACCGGGCTGCCCTTTAATTTCAAATAGCGTTAGCCCAATTCATAAATTTCTCTCTCTTAGTAAAACATGAGCCCATGATCTGTTTGTGGGGTAGGGTGTCTGGTCTTTCAGCTAATATATGAAATCTGAATCTTATGACATAGTGAGCTTCATAATTAATGCTTCTCTTAGAATTGATGGTCAATTTCAGAAGAAAGAATCCTTGCTGAATGATAAAATGATGAAAGGAAACACGGATAACATGTGAGATGATATCCATTTCCTATTTGCTTGCGCTTTTGTTTTTCTTTATTTGTTTTTTTATTTTTAATAATCATCGGCCCTCCCCAGACCCCACTTAGTTGGACTTCACTGGGTATGTTGTTATATTTTTAATAATTATCGGTTAACCAATTTGGTAGGGTCATATTTGAATATCATCAAGAGAACGGTAAAGTTTCTATGCCCAGCGGATGTCATCCCTCCCTACATTGATGTAGACTTAAGTGAGTTGGATGTTAACCAAAAGTTGTTAATGGGTGATCTGAGGGTTCATCCAGCTTTGAAGCTTATCCAACCAAAGGATCACCCTGTTGTCAAGATTGCGGGGGCAAGAGTTTCTGATCAAAAGAAATCGAAATGACTTTTACTGAAGCACTTGTCTGAAAATCTTAGAAATCTTATTATGAAAGGGAGGATTAATTCCACAGCTTGGGACATTGTCAGCTGATGTTATTTACTGCGTGACCTTGTTCATTTGTGTTAGTTAAAATAGGTTGATTAGGTGATAGTATCTCAATTTTGTATATCAAATAGCTAATGCCCCAATAATTTTTCTCTTCTGGGCGGTGATATGTCAAATCATGACGACGTTCTCTGCCCATTCGCTAGAGCCCAACTTCAGACCCGAATTTTTGAAGCAGCAGCAGCTAGATTTCAGTTAAAAGCTTACTTTCTCTATTTAAAAAAAATAGGGGGTACCACAAACAGCTACCTTGTCATTTTTATGTTTGCAACCTTATATTTGATTTTTACTTTATACTTGGTTTTATATGGAGTGAATTACTCAGGTACTTAATTATGTGAAATTACTTGCTTAAGAATTTAATTTCTCTTAATTCTTACAGATTACTTCAGTTTATCACGTGTTTACGGATGCAGCAGTTTGTGTCTATATTGGTTAACTTTGTTTTTGGAGTCTCCCAAATGGATCGACTTGAATACCATGTATTTATATGAAAGCATAAAAAGGAATGGCTAAGTAGGGATATTATTAAACTGAAACAAACAATACATTAAAATGGATGACAATACAATTTCATTTAGACCAACCGGCTACTGGCCGGCATTGGACTGGCGGAACTTTCTCTCGTCTGAAAGTATCTTTGCGAACCTGCAACATTTTAAAATGAGGCAATGATCAGTACTCATGGTAGTACTATTTCCTCAGCAGTTTATATATAATGAATGTTTGATAGACAAGTGTACGTACCTTCGAAGAGCTTCCTTGTTGGTTCCTCCGTTCTCAACTGCTTCATAAACTCCTTTGTCTAAGTTTATCTTGGAAGTTGGTTTGTCCAGCAACCCTTCTCCTACCTTAACGAGGCCTTCTAAGTTTTCCTTTGTCGCTATATCAACTGAGGCCAAGTTCCCTGTCAAAGTGTCATCCTAGTATCAAACAGCAGACGAGATTAATTAGTAATCTGAAAAATAAGGCAAGTAAATTGTTATAACATGTCAATTCAGTGCGATAGATATATACCTGGATTCGGAGGTATTGATCATCCGATTGAAGAGCTTTGAAAACCACAAAGTTGTGATAATCAACCATATCAGCGCTTGCTTGATTAAAAGCTTCAATGATTGGTGTGGAGTTGTCATGAGTTAGCCAGCTAAGTAATCCCCATTTCGCAGCCATTTTAGCATTGTATTTTCCCTCGTTCTTTGCATTGCCTGTCCCCAGTGAGATCACTAGAAAACGACCATAATCCATGGGCTTGATAGGAAATAAGTCTTCATGCTTCATCAGTACTTGCTTTGTCACCTCACCAATTGCGATCAATGTCTAAAATATTCATTCATACATATAAACTATTATTACCGGATTTTCTACTGTAAAGTACTGATCATTCAAGAATTTTATCTGTACTATATATTTACCGGGTTATTAGCAGCCACACCACCATCAATTAGGTTGAATTCATGTTCATTATTTTGAGCATCCTTGGTCTTGAAACTATGGGCAGGTAGAAACGTTGGCGCTGCCGAGGTACTAATGCAAATGTCCGCCAGTTCCGCATCCAAAATAGGTTTTGATTTTGTCTACAAATTTAATTTCAAGTCGTTAATTTCACTTATTTTTTATGATTTACAGTACTATTAAGTGGTACAGAAGACACACCTCATATGAGCTGAAGATAACAGGCCGAAATTCCTTGATGTCAAAAGTTGGAATTACGATGGCAGTTAAGGTATCATGCAACCTGGTACCTCCTAGGAGTCCCTTTATAAGTGTGTGAAGATACTTCCCATCATATTTTGGTCGGTTCAACATTTTCGTTAGATTTATCACCCCACCAAATGGTCCACTGCAAAAATTAATCATCCCAAAATCAAGAGATATACGTGTATTTTGAGGGTGTGGTCTAGCGGTTAGTATATCCAACAAGAAAAATCAAGAATTATATATATAAACTTAGGTAGCATGGTTTACCCGATCTGGTGAAAGATTTTGGGTGAGTGCTCAAGATAGAAAGGAGTAATATCTTTGGCAGCATAAAGAGGGCGTTTAGCTTTGTTCGGTGCAGCTAACATGGCTGTTACAAGGCCACCCGTGCTTGTTCCTGCTATCAAGTCAAAATAATCCGCGATTCTTGCATCTTCACCATCCAATTCCTGCAAGCAAAACCGATATATTCAGTGACAGATCTAAGATTCAAAGTTGATAATGAATTCAACTTTTAACATATAATTAATGTACTCTCGAACTTTTTTTTTTTTTTTTAACTCAAAAAGTAAAAATTACCTGAAGTTGTGATTCAAGGTATGCAAGGATAACCCCGGGAATGATTCCTCTAATTCCTCCTCCATCGATGGAGAGAACGGTTATTAGCTTCCCTCTGGTGGGAGGCGGCATTGCTACTCCACCTGCAGCTTTGTTTTCCATCGGAATATCCAAAAGATAGTTCACGTAAAATAGGATAGATATATAGAGCGACTCAGCAATTAGTTCATTTCATATGCTAATCATGATTCGAATAAATAGAGACATTGTCTTAGATAATGATTATTGTAATAAATAAAAGAAAAAGGAGATCAATGTTAAAAGTTACGTGTTTTTGTTGATGATTATTACAACTAGGATATATAAACTAATCTTTGAAGAGTTCATAGACAAATCTCAACTGAGTCTTCTTCGACGAGAGTTCCACCATCCAATCAAATTAGATGGCTGAATTATGTCTGAGCTTAAGTTAATTAATAAATGGAGTAAGCAATACTCTCTCTTGTTCAATTTGGTCGACTTAATTTAAAGTACGAGGGTCAAAATAACTAAAGTTTTGTGTGAATATGGATAGAGATATTTAACTTTTTTGAAATAGAATTTACATATTTTAAAACATATAAAAAGTATTGTAAGCCAAAATAGTTAGCAAGTCACCATATTTAAAAGGTATTTGAAAAAGCTACTGTCAAGAAAAATATTCTCTTGCTATCTAAATGATAATTAAGACAAATAAATTTAAACGGAACTAAAGAGTAAATAAGATGCAGTAATAGTTAAGAACTAGCAATAATATTATTTTTTTGTTTCTTCAGCGTCTTGTCCAAGTAATTGTACCAGCATCTAATAATTCAAAGTTATTTAATTACAAGTCCTGGAAGATTAATTGTTGGACATGTGTTGGTTTCAGTTAACAAATGCACGATTTCACACGTTTACCCCGCTTACCTTCTTTGAAAAATAGAACCATGTAACCTTTTAAAAAGGTATATTTCTCCTTAAAAATGCATCTCGAGCTAATATTTAATACTCTTAGATATTGATAAAAAAGATAAAAAATATCTAATATTGTCTTTATTAAAGTCGAAGTGATCTAGATTCTAGTCCTGAGGCATTCTTCCTCAAGATCAACTTGAAATACAGGTCTGCATCATCAGCCCTCTAGAATAATTTTTTATTAGCAAGTTTATTTTATACTTGATAACTGCTTCAAAGATAGTCTGAAAAAATTCATGGAGGTATTAAATTTTGAGGTAAGTTATAATTACCGGTGTAAAAAATATTTTTTAAAAAAATTATGTGGGGTAGGGCGGATTAAAGTCTTCGCGGACTTATCCGTTCCTATGTTAAGGTTTCCCAAAGAGGGTGTGCTCTATCCATTGTCTTGAGGTTTTTACTTGAGCGCTTATATCAGAAAGAAAAAAAAAAACATTGTTAAATTCCTTCTCATAATCATGTTGTCCGACTTCTTTCTCGTCTCTTCATTTCTATAGAGATGGTAACGGGGCAGGGGAGGGGGACTTAAATCCGCGAAGATTTCAATCTGCCCCATCCCACGTAACAAAAAATTCATTTTAAACCACGCGTAATTCGTAAATCAGAACTCGCTCCTCTATTCTTCTTTTCTTTTTGAATGTCATATAAAACTAATTGATGAACTATATACTATAAATCATAAAAGTAGGAATTTTTTGGGGAGATATATATATATTGCTGGTATGCTACAAAAGGTATGCAACTTTAATTCCACCAACATTATAAAAGCATAAAAATAAGGGGAAATTAAGTAGGGACATTAATTATTAAACTGAAACACACAATTAATACATTCACGCTGTAGCAACAAAGTGGATGACTATCGTTTAGACCAACCGGCTACTGGCCGGCATGAGCCTGCCGGAATTTTCTCTCCTCCGAAAGTTTCTTTGCAAACCTGTAACATTTTTAAACGATAACTTGTCGTTAATATAATGAATGTTCCACGTCTAAAAATTCGATAGACAAATCATGTACCTCCGTAGAGCTTCCTTGTTGGTTCCTCCATTTTCAACTGCTTCATAAACTCCGTTGTCTAAATTAATCTTGGAAGTTGGTTTGTCCAGTAACTCTTCTCCTACCTTGATGAGACCTTGTAAGTTTTCCTTTGTCGATATGTCAACTGAGGCCAAGTTCCCCGTCAAAGTATCATCCTGGTCGTATCAAATAAATGTCCGATCAATCATTAAATAAAGTTATATAAACCGTCAATTTGTATATAGATATATAATTGAAGGTCGAGGTACACCTGGATTCGGAGGTATTTATCGTCTGAGTGAAGAGCTTTGAAAACCACAAAGTTGTGATAATCAACCATATCAGCGCTTGCTTGATTAAAAGCTTCAACGATTGGTGTGGAGTTGTCATGAGTTAGCCAGCTAAGTAATCCCCATTTCGCAGCCATTTTAGCATTGTATTTTCCCTCGTTCTTTGCATTGCCTGTCCCCAATGAGATCACTAGAAAACGACCATAATCCATAGGCTTGATAGGGAATAAGTCTCCATGCCTCATCAATGTTTGCTTCGTAACCTCACCAATTGCGAGCAATGTCTACAATATATTCATGATCACATACATAAAAAAGAAAAAGTGATCAATCATTATCAACTAGTGGTATTCAAGAATTTTGTATAGACTATATATTTACCGGGTTATTAGCAGCCACGCCACCATCAATTAGGTTGAATTCACGGTCTTTATTTTGAGCATCCTTGGTCTTGAAACAATAGGCAGGTAGAAATGTTGGCGCTGCTGAGGTACTAATGCAAATGTCCGCCAGTTCCGCATCTAAATCAGGTTTCGAATTTGCCTACAAAATAGTAGTTTAAATAGTTGAGTATGTATTCGTCTTTTTCTTCAAGTTGTTAATTTCACATATTTTGAATTTTACGTATTTCTCTACAAGTTGTTAAACAAAAGGAGGAATAGAAGGCACACCTCATATGAACTGAAGATAACTGGCTGAAGTGTTTTGATGTCAAAAGTTGGAATTACAACAGCAGTTAAGGTATCATGCAATCTGGTACCTCCTAGAAGTTTCTTTATAAGTGCATGAAGATATTTCCCATCATATTTAGGTCCGTTCATCATTTTGGTTAGATTTATGACTCCAGCAAATAGTCCACTGCAACAACTAATCCCACAAAATCAAAAGATATACGTTCATTGTAAATTAAGTGTGGTCTAATACTCTAATTAATTAACTGTTAATGAGATGAATGAAAATTATAAAAGTGAGCAAAGACAAAAAAAAAACTGCTGCGACTACTAAAGAACTGTGACTTATTATGGAGACAGAAGTCGCTGATAATTCCCCAAAAGTCGCAACTAAAAGTTTATAGCAGCGATAATTCGGTTGTGGCTAGTACTTTGTTATTTGTGACGACAACTAAAGGTCGCCAAAAATATGCTCATTTGCGGCAACACTTATCACCACAATGAGTCAAATTGTCTGCTACAAAAAAGTAATTTTTGTAACACAAATTTTGGCCAAGTCGCCACTAAAGTGAAGGATTTAGGGGTGATGTAGTCATCACAAAAAGTGAAAACTAATTAGTGACAACTCCCATGTCGCTAGTGAAAAAGGACTTTTAGTAGCAACTCTTGTCGTGACAAAACCAACATGCCTGAGTCTTGGTAGGCACGGACGCATGGTTACCTCAGCAGGTATCCAATAGAATAGTTAGGGTAAATTAGTGCCCGTATAACACCATTATTCGAAAAAGAAATAAATATTTTTTTTATCGTAGAAAAATCAAGATATATATATGCATCTAAGGGTGTGATTTGATGGTCAATTAAGTGAATGAAAATCATAAGAGCATATCGTTCAAACAAAAAATTAGCCAGTACGTAGTTAACTTATTCCCATATGTTCAAGTCTTGGTATGCATAATTATGTCTGATACTTGTACTAATGGAAAGTAGAAGATATATAATGAAATAGTCGATCGAGTTGCACGTACTATCCAAAAAGAAAAATCAAGAATCATAGTTTAACCTGATCTGGGGAAATATTTTTGGGGAGTGCTCAATATAAAAAGGAGTAATATCTTTGGCAGCATAAAGAGGGCGTTTATCTTTGTTTGGTGCAGCTAACATGGCTGTTACAAGGCCACCCGTGCTTGTTCCTGCTATCAAGTCAAAATAATCCGCGATTCTTGCATCTTCACCATCCAATTCCTGCAAGCAAAATTGAATTAATATACATATATATTGCCAACAATTGTACTCTTGAATTAATCTTTTTATTAATTTGTTTAGATAATTAATTACCTGAAGTTGTGATTCAAGATATGCAAGAATAACCCCAGGAATAATTCCTCTAATTCCTCCTCCGTCGATAGTGAGAATGGTTATCAGCTTCCCTGTGTTGGGAGGCGGCATTGCTACTCGAGATGATTCACCTTCAACTTCCTTTTCCATCCGAATATATTTTAATTCAATAGATATATTTCATATGCTAATCATAGTGGGATTAAATAGAAACATTGTGCTAACGTTTCAAAGATGAATTAATAAAAGAAAAAAGGAAAATAATATTAAGGTGTCTTTGTCATTGATCAAAACAATTAGGATATATAAACTGATCTTTGACGAGTTCATCGACAAAGTCGAGAGTTAATCCTCTATCCAATAATTTAAACTTGAAAGATTGTTGAAGAATATATTGAGTTTTAAGTTAATTAATAAAGTGAAGTAACAGTTAAAGAGTATTAGTAGTATTGTTTTAAGTTTTTTTTTATCGTCCTGTCCAAGTTGTACCAATTCTATCTGGGATCTGTTTTTTTATTATTCCTTTCTTTTGGTGGTGTTGCAGTAATGTTATTTTTTCAAATTTTGATTTGCTTGTAGTGCAAGTAGATTATAATGAATCTTTAAAGTTTAAAATTATACTCCTAAAATTGAAGGAGAAAAGTCGAACAAGAAAAAAAAAAAAAGTCAATACACAATAACTTGCAAGAAAACAGCGAAAATATATCTTGTATAATACACTTCTATCATTAGTTAAAGTGATACTTCATCTATGTCATTAAATCTGATACTTCATCTATGTGCAGTGTTTAAGAAAGAAAATATAGTAGTACGATTTTTTAATTTATAGTTTTAGGCATGTCATAACTCATGGCTATAAGATTTTTGATACTTTTGTTTTTTGGGGTTTTACTTCTAGCGGCAACATATTTAGCCCATTTTGCAGAGTCAAATTAATACGTTCTAAGAAAAAAGACTGAAATATCAATCTCATTAAAATTATACCAAATCCTATTAATTAAATCACTTTTTGGAAATCGCTTTGAAAAAAAATCCTCTTTTTGATCCAACTAGTAGTAATACTTTCTTTTAGGTTCCTTATTGCCCCATCCTTGTAGCTAGATCAAGAGGAACCTTTGGAGGGAGCTCCACAACTATGAATTCTGAGCATGTTACAATATTTGTGTGCTACGAAAATTTGCCACTAATTCTTTTTGAAAAAAATATACGATTACATAAATATAAACAGACAGAATATGTATCTTTACTTAAATAAAATTAATTAACAGTGGACCAATATGGACAAGTATTTTCCAGATAACATACAGTCTAGCAACATCATGGACGGTTGAATCCATGATTTTTCCCCCACTCCCTTCCTCCCTCACGAAAATGAATAGTATTTTCATTTATTTTTTTAGCATAACTCAAATTCATAGTTGTGACTTATAGAAAATGATCAAGAGATTCTTTTTTGATCTAGTTATAAGGATATGATGTCAACTAATTATTTTTCTGATTTTTTTAGAATACTAATCATACGATGTGTTGTACATGATACTTCATATTTTAATGTGCAAACGTGTTGTACCTAGTTCTTAAGTTTCTTCAAGATATACTTTGTACGCTATTGCCTGTTTGCCTTTGAAATATTTCTGATGATGCTCGACCTTTATTATTCCCCACTATTATATTTCTCTATCATGCTTCAGAGTACTTTGAATTATAAATAAGAAAAATTATACACGGCATTTATGGGTTAAAAACAAATTAATTAAGGAACAGGAAAATCAACTAGAAGCAACTAATCAATCTCGTACCAATTGATTTGTTATAACCCGACTTAAAAGAAAAGATCAATTCCTCAATCTCACAAAAATAATCTTGAATGCTTAAAAATTCGGGATCTAGACTTGACATCTTTTATTTAGTGCACGCTTGAATTAAATGATGAACTGATAAAGAGTATCGTTACACTCTCTTTAAGGCATGTGAAAGAGGGAAAAGTTGAAAAATTAGCTTCTGGTAGGATATTTTTAAACGATTAATTGTTATGTATGTTTTATACATAGTTGACCAGCACAATTGATGATAAGAGCTTCACCTGTGTATTAATTATTTTTATATATATATTAATATACGTGACAGTTATGTGTAAGTGCTATTTTCTCAACGCTCTGGCCAACTGTGTATTGATTCTTAGATGGAATGCTGATTTCAACTATGTAATTCTTCTTTTTCGAGCTAAATGTCTAAGAAAATTTAGACTGGATGTATTGATGAAAGGCTATGTCTTTAATTATAAACCCAATAATATTATGTATCCTAGACTAGAAGATCCTTAATGCTTAAATTTTATGGAGCCACCTTAAATATGCCATTATTATAAATAATAGACAAAATACCTCAAAATTTAGGCTTAAACTTTGTTTTAGGTTAAAAATAAGTTTTAAGAAAATTTTGCATATTTGATCCGTAAAAAATATATAGGATGGATTTTTGTCAAATTATTTTATTTCGAAAGAAATACAATTAAGTGAATAAATATTGTATTTTAGAAAAGAAATTTTAAGAAGGTATGAGTTCAAGCCAAGTCTTTGACAAATTTGGCTCGAAAAGAAGGAGGATGAGGAGAAGAGATACACACTGTATATTAATATTACTACGGAACAAAAAGAAATAAATAATGAAACAAATAAATTAATTATATATGATTATGAGATAATTCACAGTTAACACATATCTCAATGAAAACTGTTTTTTAGAAAAAATATTTTCTTCGTTCAAATACACCTAAAAAAAAATGTATCCATGCTATTTAGTATTTATCATGTCAGAATTCAAAGTGTATAAGTTTCAAATAGAAAGTGGACCTTTGTTGGATCATTGAAGAAGATTGGGTTATCTTAAAGAAACTGTTCCAATTCTGCCAAAGGCCCAATACTAAAATTGCATTCTTCGATACGTAACAAACAAAAAGCGAAAGCGAACCCCGGGCTTACCAGATAGGCTATTTACCCCTATTTTTGATAGATGTTTAATATATTTGTCAACTAAATATATTTAGCTTTCGATTAATTCAAATATGTAAATTTTATCTCGAACAATGGCAAAGCAGATTTTAGACCCTAACAACATGTTCCCTCATTTCCAAATTGCTAAAAATTAGGTGCCGACTACGGAATGATGACCTTGTAGCGTAAAACATTGTTTAGTTAATTTACTTATAACGAAGTAGTAGTAATTAAGGTTGTCCTAGAAAACCTAATTTCCCTGCAGGGGTTGGATCTTGTTTCTCGCCTCTGTTTTCTCCTAGGCCATTCTCCTCCCTTTTTTTTTGCATCAAACCATGGTTGTTAAGACCTGTCGTGGGTCCACAATCTACATGCTAAAATCAATTTGATTTTCTTCATATGCTTAAAGTTTACATTACACTACATATAAAAAAGAAACTTGCACTACCTACTCTTTATACCTACTAAAGATTAACCATCATTTCATTGCAAAAAAAAAAATAGTTATTTCCACTTTCGGCTTATATACAAAATAAATAAAATGATGTCTAGACTCTAGACATCCGTTCATCATCACAGACGAATCAATAGCTGATTATGAGAAAATTACGAGCTATTTAACGATAGATTAATACTAATAAAGTACATAACTGATTTTTATTTTTTTTAATAGTGAACAAGAAATAAATTACTAAGTTGCTCTGAAGAAAAAAATAATCTTGGTTGTATGAGCTGGTCGGTATCACTAGTATATAGATGGTAGATCTATATAAATTCCACACAACTAGCTGGTCTAGCCAGTCTAGTGGAAAAAATATCTTCAAATTTAAGCAAAAGCTAATTGATACTTAAAAGAGAAGGGGTGTGTGCTTTAATTAACTATAACATGTGTTTGATAGTCTGACAAATAAGTTGTGTTGAATATCCATATCGTATAAAAAAAATCATATTATCATGAGATTTTATTAATTACACAAATTCTTTAAATAAAACACAAGGTAAATGGTCTAAACTATAAAATTGAACCTATCGAAAGACACTTAAAATTGATATGACGTTTTAATTAGAGACCTAAATTTAGGGTTGTTCTCATTAAAACTCAACCTATTCAAAAACTGTCATAATAGAATAAAAAATCTCTCATCCTATTTTTTTAACAAACGTAAAATGAATTAAAATGATATTTATTTTGAAATTACGGAGAAAATAATACTTTATATTTCCATGCTTAGCTAGAATTAATAGTAATTCACTTGTATTTAGGGAGAGGCCCTTGGTCGAGAAAAGGGACAGAATAAATAACTTTGAGAAGTGTTAAAAAAAAAAAAAAAAAGGAAATCAAAAGTCAACCCCGTGGTTGAACAATAACTAAATTGTCATAAAACATGCACGATGTCAGAATTTAGAATCAAAATATATTAAAGTGGATAACTTAAGGAAACCTATTTGGAAAATTTCAACGCTCTAATCTATCTATGTTGACTTGCTATAATTGCCACTGCGGTACTCAGAGGCGGAGCTAGGTGGGTTCGTGGATTCGGACGAATTCAGTAGCTTTTTCGTAGATTTTGTATTTGTACTAGAAAATTAAATAAATATATATATATATTAACTTGTGAATCCCTAACAAAATTGATTGACAGTTCAGTGAAAATGTTTTTCACGCGAAAGTTGTAGCTCTGAACCCTCCTTTTTTTTAAAAAAAAAGAAAATTTAGAATCCAACTCTTAATCTTGACTCCGTTTCTGACAGTATTCTACCCTTTGATTAATCTAGATTCATGGCTTAAGTTCTCTTACATTATTCTTAATCATGAGATATTTCTTTAAATAAATATTTATTCATCACGATTTACATATTTCCCTTAATTAATTAACACTCTACTTATAGGAAAAATAAGAATGGATTTCAAAATAACATGATTAATCAATAACTTCTTGATTCTCTAAAACGTTAAATATTTTAGAACAAATTCAAGAGAATGTGTATTTCTAGTATTCTCATGTCTCAAATTATTTATTGTGATTTTTAAAATATAATTATTTCAAATTAATGATTTTTTCCCATTTATCCTTACTAATAGTTGTTTTAAAAATTACAAACACCTAGTAAATATTTAATGAAGAGAAATTTTATCTTAAGATATAAATGATGATAAAATAGTTATAATTTTCTTCTATTTACAATATTTCTTAAGGGACATATACAAGAAAAAAACGACATATAATTTGGGATGAAAGGAATAGTATTCCCTCCATCCATGTTTGACTTGAGACACTATTTGTGGAGCAATAAATA
The DNA here is from genome assembly GCA_029582245.1 of Solanum etuberosum. Lineage (NCBI taxonomy): Eukaryota > Viridiplantae > Streptophyta > Magnoliopsida > Solanales > Solanaceae > Solanum > Solanum etuberosum. The sequence continues at coordinate 37,490 of JAJONR010001516.1, read as the reverse complement.
AAATAATAATTTTACTATGATATTCTTAATTATTATAAGTCATCTCACACACTGAAAAAAATACTTAATAACAAGGGTAAATTTAAAGCAAAACGATAAATAATTTTTAAATTTTTTAATTAAACAAATAAAAATAAATATTTATTTTTAGTATATAGTGAATATATAAGTGGATGGGGGAGTTATAAACTATTCCCTCCGTCCAACAATAGCTGTCCACTATACTAAAAATAGTTGTCTAACAATATTTGTCCAATTTAGAAAATCAAGAGATAATTTACATTTTTGGTCTATTTTACTATTGCTATTAAATACTATTAGTTACTCCCTCCATTTTCATATTAATTGAATTGTTGAGACATTTTTTATTTTTCAAATTAACTTAATTGTTCAGTTTTCAAGACTACTTTTATAGTGTTCTTCCAATTTTACCCTTCATTAGTTAGTATTGGAATTAGTGATTAATTAATATTTAGTTATTTTAATCATAAATTTGACAATAATTAATAAGGGTAAAAATGAAAAGTTATGCCTAATTTATGTCTTAATCTTCTTTTCTTAAAGGGTGTGAAACACCTCAATAATTCAATTAATATGAAATGTAGGGAGTATCATCTAACACATTTCTCAAAGCATTATATTTAATAAAGTCAAAGGATAAAATAATAATATTATCCCTTTTATTTATTGTTTCTTAAGAAATGTATTAAATTAATAGTGGACAACTATGATATCAAATCGAATTAAAAGCAGAAAGTTCATTTACTTATGAATAGAAATTATTATTATTTGCTTTTGCTATTGCTATTAAATACTAGCATTTTGCACAAAAAACGAAATTGAAGTGTTTTAGTGCAACTACGTTGATTCATAATCATCATTTCTAGGATGCGTCGATTATTTTTTTTTCACCCTTTCATTTTGTTGAAGTGTTTTAGTGCAAATAGAACACTTCCTCCTATGAGCTAATTGGACTTGTCATATGAAGATTACAATTTTTTTTAAAAAATTTATGGTATAAAATAAGTCATAGTTAAGAATAAAATGAATATTTTAAAGTTAAATTATTACTATAAATATGTCATTTCTTTTTAGACCGACTTAAAAGAAAAGTGAGTCATATAATATTTACTCTCTCATGGTGTTTGTAATTTTAAAGACAATTATTACAAAAAAAAAATGAAAAACATAATTGATTTTATCCTGAATTTCCAAAATGAAAGAGATGATTATTATTTCTAAAAATCACCACAATAATTTAAGATAGAGGGAATATATAGGAGATTTCATGAAGATATTTTTTTTTTTCTCCTGTTTTCTTTCATTTTCAACTTCCAACAGATTAGTTTAACCATTTATGACATTTCTTTAACAACTACGTACCCATTGTTTGGAACAAATGAAGAAAATTAAAGAAGGGAATAGAAAAGTAAAATTCAAAAAGATATAATATAAAGGACAACAGATTTCCACCTTCCTTCCACTTCACTTTTTTGGTTTTTTGCTTGTATTGGTTTGACAAATGTCTTTTGAGAGGAAACAAATTTCTTACTTCTCAAAAGATGCAAATTTAAGAAAAGCCTATTACTAAGACGGGGAGAAAAAACACATTGCAAAATGAATTTAAGTTGTATACGCAAATAATATAGAGATTCTTCATGTATTATTGTTACTACTATAGGTTAAACACGTTATGATTGATTTACTATTTTTATCAGGTTGTTATTGAGAAAAATAGATTTAAAGATATATATTCTTTTAAGGTGTTGTTTGACCACAATTATTATCAAAAATATTTGGAAAAAAGATATTGTGACAGTATTCGCTTTGAGATCAAGATTGTAAGATTTCTTTTTCTTTTTTCTATAAGACTAAGGGTTGTTTGGTTTCAAAATAAGTTATGTATGGTGTGGCCTTGTAATCCAGAGATTAATTATGTAAAAATTAAGACTACCAAAATTAATGAATTAGTTATACAAAGACTAACAATGCAATAATTAATTGGGCAAGAATTAGTACTGCACGTCAAAAGAAAAGACGATATAATTAAGTAATGGTAAATTTTATGCATGTAGACAATAAATACCATGACAATGTATAGCAGTATAGGTAGTAAACATTAACAAGTACTTACTTACATTTGAAATTTACAAATTTACATCAAGTCAATAAGCATATGGCTCATGTTGAAATATACATGCTTATTTCTGTGCTTATTTTTATTTGTTCGATAGTGTAAAAATATACAATTTTTTATTTTTACTTGTCGCTTTTAAATTAAAATATTTCTAAAATGTTATTCAATCTCATAGTTTTTAAAATTAAAAATCACTAAAAATGATATTTTTTTATTTTTAAAAAATAAGACAAACAAATTTAATTTAGATAATAGTAACACTTTTAATATAGGAAAAAATACTTGGATGAATATCTTTTTAATAAATAATTACTGATTTTAGCGATACTTTTTATTTGTTATCATTTATAGCAATACATAGCAATACTATTATAAATCTGCAAAATGTATTAAACGTGAATTATGTATGCAATATATATGTATTACGACTGTTTTAAAATATATTAGTATGCTTGTTTGGTAAGAAATTGACACATCAATAAATCTTGTATTAAATATATTTTATAAATTGTTCTCTGTTATATTTATTAAAATTATATTAAAAATAATTAAGTGAAAAAAATATTATTATCATAAATGATAAATATTTTTTTAATACGGTATATTTAGGTAAGTTTCCTATTAATATATGAAACGCATAAAAACTTCGTGCGAAAAAAGGTTGAAAAAAGACAAAAAGTCAAGTCAGAGGGTCTACCCTGAAGCCTTTATGAGTTGGATATAGATAAATGACAAAAAAGGTGAAACCAAAACCTAAAACGTAAATTGAACCTACCTTATATTATACTTTCTCTATTTCAAATTAATTGAATTGTCGAGATATTTTTCATTTTTCAAATTAATTTAATTATTTAATTTTTAAGAATACTTTTAGAAAAATTAATTTAATTATTTAATTTTTAAGAATACTTTTAGAATGTTCTTCCAATTTTATCCTTCATTAGTTAATATTGGAATTAGTTATTAATTAATATTTAGTTATTTTAATCATAAATTTGATAATAATTAATAAGGATAAAAATGGAAAGTTATACCTAATTTATGATTTAATCTTCTTTTCTTAAATAATGAGAAACACCTCAACAATTTAATTAATTTGAAACGGAGGGAGTTTAACCTCACACAATTAAAGGTACGATGACAAGTAATAAGTGCGACTGCACCAAAGAAGCACCCCACCATTATTTTGGAAATCTTGATTATGACTTGAATTTTTTCTTTCTATATTTGCGAAAAATCATACACCTATAATTTTTATTGATATAGGTAATTTATTATCTTAACAAATATGAGAAATAATTTTTTTTTTATTGTCTTTGTAAAATAAAGACAACTTTTTTTTTCTTGCTCTGTTCAACAATAGTTATCCATTTTATAAAAGTAATGGATAAGTTTACATTTAATTTCTAATTTATATGTATTTCTCTTTCCTATTTTGTTAGCGTAATATTCCCTTTTAGAAAATCTGAATTGAAAGAGACCAGCTTAACTAGCGAGGTCTTTTTCGAAGCTAGAGCTTCCAGCTTTAAATTAATGCCCTTTGCTTAACTCACTGTTGATAACACATAGATCACTGGCTGCTAAGTATACTGAGAAAAAAAGGGGATGAAGAATACTTCAAGATTTTGAGTTTTGTGTATACACTTTTGATTTTTGTTTGCTTCTTTGCAAGTAAGAGCTAAGATGGCTGAAGATATTTGTTTCTTTGCCAAGGTTTGTGTTTTTAGTTTTCCATTCTTGTTTATGGTTTCATTTTCTTTTCTGTAGCTGTTTTTGTGTTTGTTAAGCTGAGATCCAGCTAAAAATTTGTTTTTTGGGTACATTTACATTTCTTGTTTGAGCTGGAAATCCACCTCCCCCCTCTTCTTGTTGGGTTCCTTTTGCGGTGCTACTATGTCTGTTTTGGTGGGTTCGAAGTTAAAGTCATCTTGGAGTATATTCCTCTAGACAAAAATTGTTATTTGTGCAATTCTTCGTGTGAAAACAGAGGAAAAATTTGTGTATTCTCTTGTATTTGTTCTTCCGATTTCTGATTTAACAAAAAAAATCAACTTCAGCAGAAATTTTTGAGCTTTCAAACTGCAAATAAATATAAATTTTACGTTTTCAAATACTTTCAAAGACAACTAGCCTAGTATGTTTTTGGCGTGTGGAATGTTAATTGTAGATTAATATGTATTCGGTTGACATGTGTTTGATCGATCTTATCTTGTAACCTAATTTATGCCGGTGGTGTTGCTTTTCCTCGAAATACTTGCTCTGCTTTTCCCATTAAAGTTAGTAATAAGGATTGTTTATCTCTTTTTTCAATAAAGAACTCACCTTTCTTTACAATTTGGTCATGTTTCTTTAAAAAAAAACGGGGGTTGTGGGGGTAGGGGAAATGGAAACGGAGATTAGGATTACAAGGTGGGGAATCAAACCTCGCCAACGAGGTGAAAGTTGAGGTAGTCAATCAACTGAGCTACGAAGTTTCCTCTTATTATGGTGTTATTGTTCCTTATGTAGCATTTTACTTGAGCTTATTTACCCAAAGGAAACTTTTATCCTGCTTAGTATGTGATATAAGGTTAAAATGATTGGTAACTTTGCATTTGTTGTTTGCTTTTCACTTTCACATTGACTATTGTCTTGTATTTGAATGACAGGATAGTATCATCATAAAACCTCCCAAGAAATCTCCAGCATTGTTGAGGATGGTGGTTGTAGCGTTTACTCTGATCTTCGGTATTTATATCTGTTCAATTTGTCTTAAACAAACTAGCTTGGAGAATACAAGTAAATACTTGAACATTGAAGTCATGGAAAAGCCTTGCCTTAACTATGACATAGATCAATCCCAAATTCCGTATGTGCATTATCCGAAGCCAAAAACCTTTAGCCGGTATGTAATTGAGAAATTTCGGTTTGGTTTTTAAGTTTCTGTCTTACACGAATTTGCCTAAACTAATTTCATCTGCACTGTTAATTGATTTAGGGCTGAATGTGGCTGTAATCCTGTAAGGCGCTTTGCCATTCTCTCAATGCAAAGGTCTGGGAGTGGATGGTTTGAGACACTATTGAACAGTCATATGAACGTAAGCTCCAATGGTGAAATATTCTCTGTCAAATATAGGAGAGAAAATGCGTCTTCAATCCTGAGGACATTGGACACTGTTTACAATTTGGACTTCTTTACGAGTGCTTCCAAAAATCACTGCTCAGCTGCAGTGGGCTTCAAGTGGATGCTTAATCAGGTAATAACTTCTTGTTACCTTAAAACTGTCCCTTGTCACGCTTCAGATTCTATAATTTGGAAAACTTGTAGGCCTCTCTTGAACTCCTTAAGATTCAGAGTGTTTGAAGATAGTTAATTATAACTCCATATCGCCAAATTAATTATCTGACAGTTTGACGCCTGATGATTAGTTTTCCACTTTTGGAATGGGGAGAAGTCCTCTTGAACTTGTTACTTGTCTCAAAAAAAAAAAAAGTCCTCTTGAACTTCAAGCCTGGGGTAGAAGGTTTAGTTTTACCTGCTGAAATAATTAATAATTCAATGGGGGCTTCTCTTGGAGAATCCCTTAGCTAAACTCGCCTTAAAGGCACCTATGAACTCACTCATAAAGAAATTCATCAAGTAGATCTTTCGAGTCTTTCAAGTATTGGCGAAGCTTGAGGGGACAATTTACTGCTTGAGACAAAGAAGTGCATTCATATTTATGCTTCTAGAAGTAACTTTGAATTTCAGAGTACTCAAATGCAAACATCAGGAGAGTATGCCTTCCCTCGTGAACCTGGAAAGTTTCACCGAACGTTTAAGACTAGTTATTGAGATGTCACACTTTTTTTGATATTGACCTGAGAAATAAAAAGGACTAAGAACGTCTATACCTTTCAAGATATTGCAATCAATAGATGCTTATATTGCATGAAACTGTTCGCACATTGTTCTGGATATGGCTTGGATTCATGATAGCTGAACACCCATGCACTCACGGAGGTGTTGGCCGCTCTTTTTATTTTCCTTGTTAAAGGGAAGCACTACACCTATGTAAAGCACAAGAATTCTTTAAGAAGGCTCTATTTCTTGTAATGAACTCATAAATGATTTGATAGTTAATTATTGTTTGGATCTTACAATCTCTTCTTCCTACTGCTAGTGGCCTTTTGTTTTTATGTTTTAATTGAAGGAAATATCTCTATTTACATGAAGAAGTTTTCTAGTTAATGAAGAGAGCTAAAATCATCTACTAATATATTTAGTATGGTGCGACTAAATTTTAATGTATTCATAGGATAGGATATGATTTATCATTTTTAGAGTTTTGTATGTGGAACGAGAAGTTAGAGGGTTGCTATTTGACTTGATTAATAATTGTAATTGCAGGGTTTAATAGAACACCATAAGGAAATTGTTGAGTATTTCAATAGAAAGGGTGTTTCCGTGATATTTCTCTTTAGAAGGAATCTACTGCGACGTATGGTTTCCGTGCTTTCAAATTCCCATGATCGATATGCCAAACTCTTGAATGGAACACACAAGTCCCATGTGCACTCACATGAAGAGGTATCCTTCTTGCATCCTTCCCTCTTTATCACTGCAGGCATATCACAGATGGACACAAAATAATACAATCTAATAATTTTGCTGCTTTGCCTAGGCTGGTACTCTTGCTAAGTATAAACCAGAAATCAATACAACATTGTTGATCACAGATTTGAAAAGAATGGAGGTTTCTGCCATGGAGGCCCTAGATTACTTCAACAGCACTCGACATATGATTCTGTATTACGAAGATATTGTCAGAAATCGAGCTGTAAGAATCTTCTTTAAGATTGTTAAACTTGTACTCCCTCCATTTGGATTTGTTTGTCGTACTTCCCTTTTTAGTGCGTTTCAAAAAGAATGTCTCTTTCCTTTTTGGCAACTCTTTGATTTCAACTGCTACATTTTTTACATATCTTTAGTTTAAGACCACAAGATTCAAAAGTCCTCTTTACTTTCTTAAGCTCCATGCTGAGTCAAACCTAGACAAACAAATTGAAACGGAGGGAGTAATTACTTCTGTCCTGCATTTCTAAATCCACTAGAAATCCGGGGAGTTCCCCTAATTACTTATTCAAACTGTTAATTTTGTAAATCTAGTCGAGCTTTTTTAACTTTCCCTTTCCGAAAAAAGTAGAGGCTTTTCAGTAGCTTTTTGTATGACCAACTTCCATAGCTTGCTATGCTGGAGAGACCAATGCAGTAATTTTTTGCAATCTTGTTTCATCAGTGTTTCTCATGTTTCCTGCTTTTAATGCAGAAATTGGTAGATGTTCTCGAGTTTCTAAAATTGCCTAACATGGATCTAAGTAGCCGTCAAGTCAAGATACATAACGGGCCATTGTGGAAGCATATCAAGAACTGGGATGATGTGAACAAGACCTTATGTGGAACAGCTTACGAGAAGTTCCTCCGAGCTGATTATTAATTTCTGACTTCTCACTTTCATTGATCGATGAAAGAGGTGTAGATATCAACTGTTTTTCTTGTAAAAGCTGACTGGTATACTCTCAACTTGGAAAAGCTTCCTGCTGCATTTGCCTCTGAAGATCAGTCGAAATTCAGCATAGTACCAAGTTTCACTCTCATGTATCTCTAGTAGTGCCCCCCACCAAATTTTATTCCACATTGAAGTGTGTATAGTGAAGTAGCTAAAGTTGGGCACTGCCAAAGGCAAGTAGTCATAGATTTGTAGGCAATATTTTTCTCCTTGTTTTCCCATTTGTTCTTTTCCATTTTTGTAATTTAATAAAGTAGCTACTGAGAGGTTATTTTCTACTTAAAATTGTACTCAATGATTTTGATGGCACTATTTAAGGGTCCAACAGATTCTTTTAACTCTTTTTGTGTTTGATAAATGTTCAATTCTTTCATGTTCCTATTGCACAGCTGAACAGAAGAATTGCAAAGGTTGTCCCCTTGTCTGGCCTGACCTGAATTAATACTTGTAGTTGATATTTACAGTTGAAGAGAGCTTAGATTCAACTTAGCCCTTTAAGAATCTTGTTTTCCTATCACAAAATAAAAATTATTTTGTTGCAATTTGCAAAGGTCTCATTTTCCATCAAATTTACTACAGATTTTGGGAGACTTAATTAAAAGATAGTTTTCAAAAATATATCAAGGGAAAGGAATTTTTACTCTTGCTGAATAGGTGTGAGTTCGATTCTCACTTGATACCCATTTCATGACCAACCATTTTCAAGGTCATGAATGTAGTTTCCTGCAATTTTAAGTTGGGAAAATTGTATATAATAACAAACTATTGATTCAAATTAAATGCTATAACCACAGTTTGATTTAATTGTAACCCGTAGCAAACTGTTGTCATTCGCCTCTCTTCCTGAAATTCTCGCTCGCCACTCTCCCTCTCTCGCTCGCCTCTCTCACTTTATACAAACACAAATGTATAAAATGTGTTTGTGTTTGTATAAAGCGAGAGAAAAATGTATATACAAATACAAATATATATATTTTCGTCCTATACACTTATAATTATACAAATACAGATCTTCCCCTGCCCAGTTCTCTTTTGTCTTTCTCTCTTTCTCACTTTATACAAACACAGATTATACAAATTACAATGTATAATTTGTGTTGTATAAAGTGAGAGAGAGAGAGAGAGATATTTGATATACAACGTTTTATTTCAATTCAATTGTATACAAATTCAAATTTTATGCAGATATACAAATACATAAAATTGAATTGAGAGGCTGCCATCGATTTATACAAACGAGAGGCTGCCAACGATTTATACAAATGAGAGGCTGCCAACAATTTTATACAAATCTGATGCCCCAGCGATTTATACAATCTGATGCTCCATAACAAACATAAAGTTTGTTATGGAGCGCAATTATGCAAACTATAACTATAACATACAAATATGATTTTTATGTTATGTGAAAGTTGTTCTTTTAAGTTTGATTCAGGGCCGAGAATATACTTAGCCCAACTTATCGGTTGTACTTAGCCCAACTTGCCTACCCACATTCGGTTTGGTTCTGGGCCGAGGTCGTACTTACCCCAACTTGTCCGGCCCAATAAAGATTTGTAATTGGTGTGAGGGGAGTTGATCCCCTACATTTTCATCTAAAGTTATGTTTTTTTTTTCCTTTTCACGTTCCATAAGAAAATATTTAACTAAAATGGTAATTTGGCTAAAAAAATTATTTATTATTTAATCTCAATTTATTTATACTTTCATATTCATCACATTCATTTCTCTCTACTTTTATTGAGTAAGGATAAAAGTGAAAACTAATACATGTACAAATTAGTTTTATCTTGATTTTTCTAAAATAACTTAATTCACACTTAATATTTTTTTCCCTTCTTTCTTAACTGGTGCCTAGAAATCTTAGATTCGCCTCTCCTACTAAGGCACACTTTCTTATAATTTTGTAGATAGTGCAAATTTATTCAACTAATGATACTTCCATGCACTGATGATATATAAGAACATGTTCTAAACTAATATAAAGAAGGCAATGCTTGTTTTTAATTCCTTCAAGGAGTTTGTGAAAGTCTAGGTCAGTAATTTTGATGTCTGACTGTTTGTGTACTAGAACAGTGAAGAAAACTAGAACGTCTATTTGTGTACCTTATGTAGAAAATTATAAACTAATGCAAGTTTTTCACCAGATCCTGAATAGGGGCTGATCAATTTAATTTGAATGTCAAGATTTCACATGCATTATGATAAACATATGAATTACATTGATACATAAATACAAGTTAGTATTTATCTTCTTAGTTCCCTTTACGAGAGTGACCAATTCCAGGGCTATGACCAGGTCCTGAAGTCCCGAAGCCATCGGGGTGACCAGGGGGTGGCGGCTGAGACACTGTCTGAACCGGCGGACTAATTGGCGGCGTTGGGGTTGCAAGTGAGGCCACATAATTGTGACTTATTAGTACCTTCTCAAATAATGTTGCATATTTTACTGTGTAGGGTTTAGAGGGATCATTTGTATTCTCCAACTTCAAGTGTCTTCCCTCAATAGATTGAATAATGTGGGAGAAGACCATTGCAAGGAAAAGATTAACAAGGATCAATTTGATTAATTGAGCCATGAAGAAGAGATCGAGTGATGATAATAGAGAGATTAATGCAATCGATGTTGTAGGTGTGCTTAAACTCTATTTTCCCTGTTGCTATTTATAGAAGAAAGCTAGCAACATGAGGGTTATTGAGATTATATTCTCACATGCATGCATTACACAAGAAAATATATTGGAGATGTACAACCTTTTTCTTTTTGTTCACAAAACGTGTGTCTTTACATGTTTTTTGTTAATTAACATTTTTGTATTAATTCAAAGCTCATTTAATGTACTAACTAATTCAGATTCGCATTACGTAGGGGTCTTGCCGACAAGTTTTCTTTTTACAAGGCTCCGTTGACCCTCATCATGGTATAGAATGTGTATATATTGAATGTATGGAAAATGTTGCAATAATAATGTATCCTCTGTTTTTATGAGCCATGCAGATTATATCCTTCTGTATATAGAATCTTAATTTTGATTTTTATGTATTTCAAGGACATAATTTGGTAGGCAAATTAAACTTCTGAGAGCCCACCGGCCATGGAATCAAAATATTGTTGTCCTTAGTCCTTAATACTATATAGTATATTGGATTGTTTGTATGTGCTCCACTGGCTACCCTCTTTTTCAGTTCTTTATACTAATATATATATCAGTGAAGCATGCTCACTTTCCAACTGGAGAATCTCATAATATTTTGTGTACTTTGCGGCCTACCTAATATGTACTCTCTCCGGTCCAGTTTAGTTGTCGTGCTTACTAAAAATAACTATCTAGTTCTTTAGGTAAATAACTCAACACTCAATCAAGTGCACCATTTATCATTCTTGTAACATAGGTATCAACAGATACTATTATATACATAAAAAACCTAATTTTACGAAGAGATGCACGCCCCATTTTCAGGCTATAAATATGCCATTGCTTCGAATAGTTTATGCTTCTCTGAATATGCAACAGAACTGCTAGACGTAACTAATATCGACCATATAACATGAGAATAGGCAAAATGAGGAAGAAAAATCATAATGGTAATGTATAGTACTACAGGTGTAATTAAAAGATTATCAATAAACATGCAAAAGATTCTTTACACCATTTTTTTTTTTTGTAATGATTTATACTATAGTAACCATTTGAGCTGCCAACAGCACTCATGTATCACAGCCTAGCAAAAGCTGAAATGAAATTCTCTCTGTTTTCTAAGTAGTATTATAGTCTGTCTTTTATGTCTTGTGCAATTTGGTGGGCCAAGTGCTAAAGAGATACTTCCAGGAGTCGAGGAGCCAACTTTAACATGTCCTAATTATATAAAGAAAATCATTTTCCAATTTCGATTCATTGAGAGACTTATTGAGAGTATGTTTCGAAATTCGATTTGTGTGTACATAATTGAATGTAATTATATAGTTTTAAGAAAATATTGGAGAGTCAATGGAATTGAATATCCCACTTCTTTGCTTTATTTTGACTTATTTGAAGCAGTATTAACCTATTTCAGACAAAGAAGAGTGCTGGGGCCCCTCACCACTTCTATAGTTACCAAAATATTAATATATAGTATTCACAAAAAAAAAAATCAAATTCATGATGCAACTCCTCATTAGAGAAAGCAAATTAAACTGCCACAAACAACAGAAAGCTTAAAAAAGATTATGCTAAAAAAGTGGTGTAGTAGTAAAATATTAAAGGTGTCACATCAATTTGAAAAATCCTAAAAAAGATTAAAGTGGGAATAACAGTTGAATTTATTAGTAAATTAGTAAAAAGGAAGAGTCAAAGCATAGCAGATATAGTAAATGAAAAGGACCACAACAAATTAAAATAGAGAGTAATGATTATTTAGCTGATGATCGGTCATTGGTCAACTATCATTAACATCTTATCTAAGCCCTCCATTAGCAATATTCAACTTTTTTTTCCGTTAGTGGTAGGTGCTACTTTTAGCAATATTTCTAAGGCACCCGTGCAGCCTATCTTCGTGCTTTTATTTTTTAACCAAATATTATTTAATCACACTCCAATTTAAATCTTGAGACAAGTACTCATTGAACTTATTACTTTCAGCTCGAACAATATATGTGGGTAACGTATTTGAAATATATGAGCCGGAGAAGATCTCTGTATCACAACACAAAGGACTAATATAAGAATGAGATCAAGACAGAGGAAGAAAAGTAGCAGAATTGGCTTTTTCATTAAAAAATAACTTTTAGGAGATTATAAGAAAGCGACCTTCTTAGCCTCCATAGACTTTTCTTACCGTTGATAAGAATAATATACGAATAATATAAATAGCAATCATAGTTAGGAATCTTAACTAATTATGAACTCATTCAAAAGCTACTAAGTTGTACCCATAAGCCAAAAAAGAAAAGAAAAAAAGAGAGAGTAGAATAAGATGCATTTTGCTATAGCCTGCCTGCGAGTTCTGCCGAACCAGTGAATTTTATTTAAATAATGTATTTATGTTAATAAATTCAGCAATATTGAAATCCTAGCTCCGCCTCTGCTAAGCAAAAGTCAGAAGCTGCATATAAACCACACAGTTAAAAAATTAAGCACAAAGAAAGTGGGAAATACTAAAGAATCTAATCTTTCAATTTGGAATTTCGGTAGTGGGACGGCTGGCTATAGACAATTCTGGTATTATAAACCTAAAGTCCAAAGATCTTTTGTTATTTATTAGATACAAAAATAAAAAATAAAGCTGCATGAACAAAAAGAGAGGCTACTGTATAGCCAACTATTAGCCTTAGTACAAGTTTAAACACCTTAATTATATATAATTAATACAAAACAATTGCCAGCCAAACGACTGCACGACTAAAGTAGGTCAAAGCATAATTATAACTCTATTTTTAGTGCAAGTTGTGTACACTAACGTTACATGTAGATTTTTTACACCATCGTTTAGCAAATGCGAAGTCATAATTTAAAGCTTATGAGTTTGGAATCTAGATCTTTCAAGTTATTAGGTTCTAAATTAATGATTTATGCATATAAAATGAATTTCTTAACCTGCAACCAATAAGCTAGCTCCGTCTTGTTAGGTTGACTTATGACTTATAATCAAAGGTATATATTCAATATTTACATTGACGGGTTCAATCATTGGGTTTTTACTATTGAACATATTGCACTTCTGAAATATAATTACCGAATTCACAATTTAATATTTCTGATAATTTTAGTAATTTTTTACATATATCTCTGCATGTGTTAAAAATATTGGGTTCATTTAAAACCAATAAACTAAGCTCCTTCTCCCTCTTATTCATAGCACTTTTGATATGATTACCTGATCAAAAGTAAAGAAATAATCTATTACAATCGATAAATTACTCTATAGTGTAAAAATTATTTTGACTCATTTTTTTAAAATAAAATAAAATTATATATGAAATTATGGATCGCAGCAAAACAAGTTATAAAGAGGACCAAGAAATTAAATGAAAGAAGCATTGAAGGACAAAAAAAGAACTAGGAATGAAGAGTAATAAAGAAATTCAGTACATAACAATTAAAGATAAGTGAAGACCCATTTACAAAACAAGTAATTAAAAAGAATTCCAAACTTATTGAAGGACCACAAACCATCTAAATTGTTACTAAAAAAAAAGTACTCCGTACTAATATAATACTTTATATTAATCATGACATTACATGTGTAGGGAATTTCTCGTTCCTATAAATACCTAGCTACCACAATGACGGAAAATATTCCTCACTCAAATCCCAAACTTAGATAGCATCTCAATTTCAACACTTAAACCCCCAATTACTTCAATTTAACAACCTCTAGACGAATTTAACCATGGCCTGTATTCAACAAATCTGTGTATTTAGTTTCATTCTTGCAGTAATTGCTTCCCATCTAATTCCATTTGCTGAGGGAAGACAACTGAAAGCATTGAAGAAACCCGATTTTGCTGATAATATGAGCGCAAAAGAAATTCCTGATAGGCAACGTTTTGTTATTGGAGACGCTTCAAAAGTAAATGAAAAAATCAACTATGCACCAAAACAAACCGGAAATAGCCCAGGTATTGGACATTCATCGTCAGTGCCAAAAGCAGTCAACTATACACCTAATGAAACTGGAAATAGCCCAGGTATTGGACATTCATCTTCAGTGCCAAAATCAAATTATCAAACAAAACACTCTAATGTTGAAGTATCCATAGACGATGTCAAAGCAGGACACAGCCCGGGTATTGGACATTCTTCTCAGAGTGAAGTAATTGGTCCAAATGCCTAGTTAGATTAAAGTTATTTATTTTCTCCTCCCTACGTACTCATTTGTAATTATTCCAGTATTTAATTAGTGTTATAATTAATATATCCGATTAAGCTACTTCGATCCGTTCTCTACAGCTTGAATATTAGAGATTGAAAGTTGTATTTTGCAACGGAATATTGTACACGTATTCTGTACTATATCAAGAAATTAATTAATTTTACTTCTTCGTTTCAATTTGGTTGTCCTTTTTTGACTTGATACAACGTTTAAGAAAGTAAAGAAGATTTTGAATCGTGAACTTTAATTAAAGATAAACATATTTTGTTGTCTTAAACATATCATATAGAAAGCTCGAATTAAAAAATTATCAAAAAAGGAAATTTTTGAAACTGACTAAAAAAAAATTAAAATAAATAAATTGAGACAAGATGAGCATAATTTTAGCAATGCTATGTTATAAAATTAAAATTGTGTATCATTTGTGCTCGTCCCTCTTGAAAAAAATAATTAAGATGCCATGGGACTAAACACCTCTCCCTGCATGTTAAGACCTTTTGTCCATGCAGATAAACACTTGGATCGGAAGAGTTGAATGTACTGTGTTTGCCGAATTATACTTCCTACGTCCACTTTTGTTTGTTCACTATATTAAAAATATATATCATTTTTACTAGTTCAATTTGAAAAATCAAGAAGTGATATACTATTGTATACTTATTTTATTAAGAATGAAATATTTTATTTATTGCTTTTTAATGTATTTAGTTAAATATGAATAAATAAACGTGGACCAAAGGAGTATTACCACAAAGAAAGGACCATAATGCCTGCCGACTTCCTTTTTTTGTGATTCAAATAGAAAAAATCTCATCTTTGTGCATAAATCAAAAGGAACTTTAGTATTTAATGACATCTCTAGTTCTTACATGTACAAAAGTCTAGTTCCCCCATTAATAAAGAATATGATTCAATGGTCAATAAAATAGTATAGACCTTGGAGATCAGATTTAAATCGCAGGAAAAACAAAGATCACTAGTGTTTTTCTCCCTATATCTCTAAGCGTAGTGAACTGAACAAGGTTGTTTATTAGTATTTGTACTGATAGGAGATACTAGTTATCCGATAGAATAGTTGAGATATGCAAAAATGGCTCGGATACAATAAATTTAAGTAAAAGAAATATAATTGCACAAGCATCACAGAATATTTCAAACATTTTAAATTAACTATGAACAAGCTGAGTGTGATTTCTGCCGCTCATATATCATTGACAGAGTTAATATTTCAAACATTAACTCGCTCCAGATTAAGGAAATACTTTTAGTTCACTTTTGGACTTTGGTTGTCATATTCGGACTTGGTACACTTGAGAAAATAATGATTGGCATGACTATTTACCACACGACCCCTATAAACTAATGTTTAGTATTAGGTCTTGAAATCTTATTTGGGGGAATAAGTAACTAATGATAAAGGTAAAACATGAAAAAACATACTCCCTCCATTCCAATTTATGTGTCAGCTTTTGGATTTCGAGATTCAAACAAGTCTATTTTTTATCGTAAGTTTTTCATATATCTTTAAATATTTTGAATTGTCAATTACTTTTTCCGTTTATAAATATATAAATTTCATTTCAAAAAATTTGAATATTTCATGCATAAATTGCTGGTCAAACTTAAACTATTTGACTCTCGGAAAATGAAAAGTGCTACATAAATTGGGATACAGAGAGTATTTATTTTTTCTTGATATGTTAAAAGTGAATATTTATTTAAAAAATTGATTAATTTTTTTTTTTTTAAAAAAGGAAAAAATAATAATATTTATTTAAGAATAGTAGACAAGTAAAAATAATCAACAACCAATTTCTATAATTAGAAACCTATTAGTCTGAAGTTGTAAAGTAGAAATTAGAAAATAGAATTGATCATCGCAATAGAGTTTTAGGTAATTAAATATTCTAATTAGTAAATAAACTAGTAAATACCCAGCTCGCATGATTTCAAAAGGTATAATTAACTTTCCAATCTGGCGATAAATTGTTTATAATTCTCATGTTAACCCACTAAACTACAATTAATTAAGTATTTAATTAGTGGTACTATATATATAGTAGACAAAAGAAGAGAACAAGTGGAGTTGACAGTGACAGCTGAGCAACGAGGTTTCCTAATGGGGCAATGAACAACCATAACCTTTGATTTAAAAATATTTATATCAGTCGATAGTCACGGGAAGAGCTAATTAAGCACTTATCAATTGCAAATTGCAGATCTTTAATTAATTAATAACGTAAAGACACTTGCGACCCACCATGACTTCTACTTTTCGTTCGATACATAAATTATTAATTACCTCATAGGAGTATTAAACAAGAGAAATATCTTACCCCAAATACATAATTTAATATTTAGAACTCGTAAATGCATAGCTACATTTTGTATTTTGTGTCAACTTTTACATTATACAATAGCAAGTCAAAACTACAGTCGAAATTGAGAGAGAAGGTGATTTAGTCAAAATACAGCTCTTCTCTCTTACTCAATTCCAAAAGAGGGAGAAAATCGTCCAAATCCATATAAAGACTTAAAGAACATGTCTTGAATGGGTTTAATTGCTTTAGACTCCATTAGAAATTCTACCTTATGACTTATTTTTGTATTTTAGCTTTAAAATAAGTGTTTATAACTTTTATTTAATTTACCCAAATACTTCAAAAAATTATTTTAATTTAAAAATACTTAAAATAAGTCAATTCAAATAGAGCCTTAATACCCTAGCCTCACATCTAACACCAAACATTTAATGTGTATCGTAGACGTAGGCTTAACTCAACCGTAAAATAGAAAAATTACCCAAATACATGTTTTTTGTTTGAGCTCACCTCACTCACTTTTCTGGAAATTGACTCGTGAGAATAATTTAAAAAAAGTATCTATGATCATATGTAAACCACCAAAGGTAAAGTCCAAGACAAGCACTGATCATATGTTAATTTAAGGAGTCGCCTTTGACTGGGATGAAAAATGAGCCGCCATAAATTAAAGTGAATCTTGAAGAATCTCGCGCTGTTTAGATTCCTTAAAGAAAATGACGTGTGCTTAGCGACACTCTGGGAGGTGTCTGCAGAGCTGTAATATTTAGACAACAAATTAACCAAAACAAAAAAATTAAATTAAAGAGATACAGTAATTAACAGTATTATTTTTAATTTCCAAAAGAATATGGATTCGACATTTTTATTTTCATATTGATCTCAATCATGTTTGGATTTTTTTTTATGTATACAAATTAACTCTGCTCCAATATAATAGTATACAAATCACAAAATAATACGAGACGAACTCGAGAAAAAGCGTTATAATTAATTAACATTATTATATTGTACGTTGATATATTGCTTGCTAACCCATGTTACTTCGTGTGAATTAATGTGCAAATGGCGGCTATCTAACATGAGTTGGATCCTTACCATGTGAGTAGAAGGGCAGAGTTTTCAATTTCGAAATTGTATTTTATGGGTACACTTGGTTTGAGTTGCAACTGAGACCGTTGTATTAAAGTATTTGAACTAATGGGACAGCAAACGACAATAGTTGTGCATTGTACTTCATTTTTATTTTTTAGGCATTCCTGAACGGTCTTAAATTTGATTACTTTTATTTAAATATCTCTAAACTATAAATATTTTAACTATTTCCTCAATCTAAATATTTAATAGGCTTTGCCTAAAAAGAAAATATGTAATGTTGAAACAAATAATGATTATTTTTTATTTTGATATAATAAGAATTATATAGTTGAAAATTATTCTGCTAAAACCTTTTGTTTCACTAAAAATAGAGGAGCTCTAACCAAGTATATAGATTTGCTCCCGAAAAAAATATCATTTGAAATAAATAGTCATCGTATCTAAATAAGAAATTAAATTATTTTTTTTACACAACACACAATTGCAAATCCATTATTTTGGTTAATAAAAAATTATGTGACAAAATATATAACTCTCAACTTTTTTACATCTATTTTGGCTTGAAAAAAAATACACACAGTTGGTAGTTCATTATTGTTTTAAAAAATACTTTTTATAAAATGATATATGGAGTTCCAATCAAGTTTTTTTCTTTTTTTTTTCAAATCAGCTAGAAAAAATGCTGGTTTTTTATTTTTATTTTCTTTACTGTCACACGCCTAAAAAAATGTATTCACGTTCTTTATCTCGTCAACGTCAAAGAGTATAAAGTCTATCAAATAGCTATGTCAATGAGATAATTAATACTAGGAATAAGTTTAGTATACCACTTATAATCCAAATTTAGAAGGTGTTTTAGGTATTCTTCCTCTTTAAAAGTTGTCATGTATGTGTTGCTTTCTTTGTCTCAATTTATGTGATGATATTCAAATTTTAAATGTCAAGTAAATTATTTTTATTATATAGTAACTTTTTTATATGCCTTTTAAATATTTTAAATTATTAATTATTCTAACTTGTAATATTTTTTAGCTTTCACATAGTTTCAAATATGTAATACTATTTCGAAAAACTAAAATATTCTATATATGTCCAATTAACGGTCAGTGATCAAAACTAAATAATTCGACCATTAAAAAATAAAAAATGTCACATATATTGAAATAGAGTGAGTATAACATTATATACATTCATTTACGGTAAGTGAGGTTAATGAGAAGTTAAAAAATAAACCATTTATGTACATAAAACCATATTAATTTTTCGACTTCTCACCTTGTTGTTTTGTTTTTGACACAAACCCACAACAGAAATGTGTGAAAACTGAAGAGTGCTTACCATCGTAGTAACCCCTCTCGTGGAATATGGGGTCTTTGTTGATATCCACCGTTAATTTTTTGATAACAAAATTGAAATTTGTCGGAGGAGGCAATGTGGTAGGCTTTGACACCTCTTCCTATGGAATCTTGAGCTTTCATTAATTTAACTCTTTAAATACCACCCCAAAGCCCTTGCCAAACGGACTATCCTCTAATACTCTATTAGCTTTGCTTCCTCTTAAATTAGTCTTAGCAAAGCAACAACACCCTTTTGTTCCTCTCTACATTTTTCCCATATGGCCAAGTTTTATACCGTACTCTTCATGTTGCTATTCGTATCAAACCTAGTTGTTTTCAGCCAAGGAAGAAATCTTGCTACAAAATTGAACGTTAATGTCGTTGTGGCGTTAGGCGTAAAGGTGGTGGTTGAAGAAAAGGAAGGTAGCCATAGCACTAATAAACAGTTGGGAAGAAGAGGATTTAGATTTATGGAAGGAAGTGTGGATGCTTTTAGTAGCCCTGGCCACAGTCCTGGCATTGGTCACTCTAAACACGACTAGCAATGTAATAGTAACTTAGGTTTGGTGATATAAGATCATCCATTTGTAATCCTCTTAATAATTTTCATATTGCGTGCATGTATTATGTAGTACGTACGTACTACTTCAATTCGATTGGCTTAGTTTAATTTGTAGCTAGGGCTCATGAATCATGTAAATTTGTTCTTAATTTTATTTCAATTCTAATTGTGAAAAAACTTTCATTTCATATATTGTACTCTTCCATAACACTTATTAACAACAACAAAATCTAAAATGCATGGCCCCGCCCCCAAATTCCGGATGACTATGTGGTGGTTCTACTACTACTCGAATAACGCTAATTGCCAAGCTATCATTTGTTATACTCTAATTATATTATCTCTTACGGTAACTTTAATTCTCATCATTTCTACCTCACATAAGATAGAGATAAAGTTTGCGTATACATTTTCAAATTCTATCTATGAAATATATGTTGTTGTTGGTAACTTCAATTCTCAATAGTTAATTAAGATAAGTAGTAGTACTCATGATTGTGGCCCATAATATTGTTTGGTCAAAATTGAAAATTCAGCACATACGATAGTAACGGATCTTTTGTACGAAAAATGCACTACACTGTCACCCCTAAAATCTGTCGGAAGGAATTGGGCGGAGAAATGGTTTTCTAGTCCTGTTAACAAAAAAAAAAAAAAAGTTTTATAGTAAGAGGGCAAAATATCTCAATTCCTTGAGAATTGTATTATACTCCCAAGTTAAAACAAAACTTCTTTCACCACACTATTCTCAATTGCTTAGTTTTAATGGTCTTTTTACCACAGATCTTCGAGAGATTTGAAAAGACTTGTTATCTTCTATTCATTTGTAATTGGTCAAGAGATCTTAATCCCTCAAAATTATAGTAGACATCTACCAAAAATTATGCTAGTGGCATGAGCTGTTATGATTTTAAAACAAATATGCCCTCCTGTCCTTAATCTATGGTTTAAGGTCCTTAATAATACTCCATAAGAAGAGCAATTGATGGTACTAGTCGTAAGGTATTTGATTAAATTACATTTATTCATTTATTAAATGAGTAATTAATGACTATAAGCTTTGGTATAGTAAGAGTAGAACATGTAAAAGAAAATTAACATGGACAAATATTTTGGTCCAATTCCATTTGACTGAATTAAGTAGCAAATAAAAAGAACACGATAGTATAAATCATTCTATTGTAAATAGGTCATGTAATACTCACGTGACATATACTTTTATGAAGTACAGCTTCATGGTTCCAAGTACAACTTAATTATTATTTCTGGTGCGTCATCTCTCTTGTAATTTGCTACTCCCTCGGTTTTAATTAATTATGTGGTATTATTTGGAGATAGATTAAGCTAATTAACGTTTGATTGTGAATTTAAATATTAAATATTTTATTTTTAAAAATAAAATTTATTTGTATAAAAATGTTAAAAGAAAAGGTCAAACCAACCGTAAATGGTCAGTTCACTTTGCGTGATAGGTAACAACAACTAGACTGCCATTTTTCTAAGGAAAAAATACGCGGTTAACCAAACATATATAACTATAGTTTGCATTAATTACTACTTCTAGCTATAATTACACTCCTCTCTCTCGCCTCTCTTCCTCTGGAATCTCGCTCGCCTCTCTCCTCATTTTCAGTCATCTCTCCCTCGCCTCTCTCCTCTCCCTGCCCAGTCTCTCTCAATTCTCGTTTACCAATCACTCTCTCACTTTATACAAAACACAAATTATCTCGCCTCTCTTCTCTCCCTGCCCAGTCTCTCTCGATTCTCGTCTACCAATCACTCTCTCACTTCATACAAAACACAAATATAATTTGTGTTTGTGTTTGTATAAAGCGAGAGGGATTGGATATATAAATACATATTTCTCCGCCCTATACACTTATAATTTAACAAATACAAATCTTTCCCTACCCAGTTCTCTTTTACCTTTCTCTCTCGCTTTATACAAACACAAATTATACAAATATAGTGCATAATTTGTGTTTGTACAAAGCGAGAGAGATTGGATATATAAACACAAATATTTTAACTCGATTCAATCGTATACGAATTCAAATTGTATGCAGATATATAAATACAATCATTGATATATATACATAGTAGTTATATCTATACAATTATCAAACCGATATACAAATACAATTCACCTTTCTCCACTCTCTGCCCTCTCTCGCTCGCCTCTCTCCTCCCTCTCCCAATCTCGCTCGCCACTCTCTTCCCTATAACATGTAGGTACGAATCATAATTAGCAAACTATAGCTATGAAGCATAATTAAGCTATTTTTAAGTGGCTATAAGCGACAATTAAGAAAATTATACAACTAATTATTATTTTTGAAAGAAAAAACAACTTCACAACTCTAATTATAAAAAAATGTGACCAATTTTTTAAAATTCTACTTTTCTACTGATACTAGAATATTTGGAGACAGTCAAGTACACATTTTAATACTATACAACTTCATCGCTAATACTATAATCTACATTTATTATTTAATAAGGAAAAAATAATTATTACGACCAAAACAAGCTTTATTCCAATCGCATATTTTATTCATACTTACTTATATACTATATATAGACCAGCCTGGCAATTGCATTCTATATATAATATATATTTTTATCACTGAGAGACCCATCACGTTATGAGATGAAAATTCAAAAATAATAAATCATGAATGCGTGCGTTGTCCTTTTCCTTTGTGAAATAAGAAATTAAAATAGAGTAGCCCTAAGCTTCACATAAAGAACAGTAACCACCCTCTAAACAACATCTTTAATTTCCCAGGGGATCGGATTGGCAGTCCAAAAAGCATATCCCTTTTTCATTATAAAAACTTTATACAATATTACCCTTCAAGAACTCAAGAGCTACCTAAAAATCGTACTACTTAATTTTGTAAAGAACTTATTATAAACTACTCCCTCGTCTCTATTTACGTGACATATTATTTTTTTTAATATGTTCGAAAAAGAAAGTCATTTTTTTATAATTCAATTTGAAAATTATCTTTTTATACTTAATAAAATACTTTATAGCCACATAAATTTCAGAAGTTCTCTTTTCTTTCTTGAATTTTAAGTCTAATCAAATGTGTCACATAAATTGAGACGGAAGAAATATGTTGTAACAAAATTAAACCTTTAAAGAATTTTAGGAGAGTCCAACTCACTGACCTACACATTTTGTACTTATATACTGCTAATTAGGGACTATAGTGCTTGTCCTGCTAAGTGTTTTTTTATTATGTCCTTAAACAACTGTTGCATGTAATATATAGGAACCTAACTTTGGAGTTTAGAGAACCCAAAGGCCTAGGTGACCCTTTGCGGTTGCCTAATTCCAACTTGTGTATGTGGTGAGGCTAAATTAAAAAAAAAAGCAAGATTCTTTACGAGCACAAAATTGGGAAGATTCTTGATTTTCTTTGCAGTTAAGGGCAATAAATAAATAAATTGTAAACAATGAAAAGGTAGTCTCCCTGGGCTAAGGAGCTAGTTAACGGGGTATATACCTTAATATATTAAGTTACAAAAATTTGAAAAGGCAGTGTCCCAGACAAAAAATAGTGGACCCTAATTAGCTAAGTACCAGTCCATTGCACTTAATTTCATGTGCATTTGGTTCTCTTCTGATGATTTCAATGGGGTTGGTGAAAGATTTCTTTTTGATTTTGTGCTTTCTCATGGATTTCCGAATCTCAAGCTACCCTTAATTTGCATCTCCAGAAAGAAATTAAATCCTCATCTTCTGTGACGCATGGATGTTAGGTTCTTCGTCATAATATAATGAAAAAAATATTAGCAACGAAATTTTTTGTCTCTGAATAAAAAATTATATATTAACAATTTCTGTTGCTAATAATAAATATCCATCGTTGATCCTATTTAATGATGATTTTTTTAGGTAATTTTTTTTTTTTTTGGGTAATTGTTAAATTTATTTGATCACTGATTGATCTTTTTTCATGAAGTATACTACCGTAATTTTATATAGTCACAGAGGTTATTGCTTTATTTAATTCCCTTCTATCTTTTACGGTAAAAATAAATGTTGTGCTGTTTAAAAAATTACCCGGTTAAATATATACTAGTTAATCAGTCATCATAGCTATAGTTTTAGTTAATTATCACTCGCAACCAACATTCAGTGGTAACTACTAGGCTGAGGTTTCGAGTTTGTATAATTCGCACGTTTGTATAATTCGAAATTTGTATAATTTTTGTATAATATAATTTGTATAACTTGTTTAAAGTTCATATGTTTGTGTTTGTATAAATTCGTTATTTCGAGTTTATACAAAAACAACTCAATTATACAAACTCACCCGCGAATTATACAAATCCGCGGATTTTACAAACCCGTGAATTATACCAACTAGGCAGCTTAAACTGTAGCTACAACCCGAAAATATGCAAACTATAGCTATGGAGCATAATTAAATTTACTATAGTGACTATTTGCTAAAATTCCCCATAATTTAATAATCATAAAGCTGCCTACTGCAATGCAAAAGTTAAAGATATTTTATTCTTAGTTATTTCGCAAAATTAATTTCTGAGAGGGGTAAAAATTTATTTAAATGGGATAAACTGCAAATAAAAATAAATATATTCAAAAGTAACAGAAACTTCGGGTATATGGAGTAATATTGAAGCAACTATGTGAATGGGAAGATCAAGATTAGGGTGTCAAATAAACGAATTGAGTTGAATTCAAGAATGTAAAAATGAATTAAATTAATAAATGGATGAGTCATTAACCCGCTTAAATGTTACTTGAGCTAAAGCTAATTGGACTAAATGAATTAAAAACTGAGTAAATACTCAAGCCATCCAAATATAAATGGATTGAATCATTAAACGAATTATGATTTTATAGGCCGACTTCTAATGAGGACTATCGAACGGTAATTCAACAAGTGGCCACAAAAAAGTATTAAGTGCATAGTTGATTTTCTAGTTAGGATAGTTTTGAAGAAAATCCAATTAAGGACATTACACATTCTGTAAACCAATTACATGGTGATTTTCTCAGGAATCACATTCCTTGCTTCTCATGCCAAGCATATATCCCAATTGAAAGTTTATTAGTTAGATCTGTCTTCTTAATGTCCTCAGGCACAAAAAGTGCGTTTAAATCTTTTTTTTGCTCTTTTCCTTTACGCTCAAGGCTGATTCTAAATTTAAATTCAATCGATCCAACTAATTTTAAGATTCTCAATATTAAATTTATGAGTTCAGATTTAATATTTATTAACTAGATTTTTACATATAAATATTTATACTTATGTATGTGTCGAAAGTTACGAATTTATATGAATGGGTAGTTAAAGGACTACACCCTACTTAGGCTATTTCCATTTCAAATAAATTAAAAACATGCTAATATCCTAAATGTTACTCCTTAAAAACAACTTCTCTATCTTCTCAAGATAAGAGTAAAAGTATAGTACGCATATCACCCTCTTCAGACCCCAATATCTATAGGTTTACATTGAATACGTCGTTTTGAGGATTTAAGAAATTGTAGAGATGGGCATGCATTAAAGTGTGATAGTATATAGTAATAATAATAGAGTTGAAATTGCAGCTAAGTGTGGAGTGGCATGGGATGAGAGCATGGGGAATATAGACAAGTAGAAAATGAAGATATACAGATCGATCATAGCGTGGCATGTGAGATTAATCTTCACTAGAGGTTGGCCTTCTTAATCACCAAAAACAAACCATCCGTTTTTACTTTACATATTCATTTATCTCATCAAATACGAATCTTCCCTCCCACCACCGAGGAGTGAGAAGACACAAGCACATGTTCCTCTCACATTTATGTTCACTCCAATATAGAATTAACAACATAACGTATATTAATGAAAATGCATATTATTGTCCGATCGTCCTCTTTTTCCTTGCCTATATATACTACACTTCTAAATCTAATTTAACATACAAATCAAAACCTTATTGTTTAATTTCTTTCTAACACAAATATAATGGCAGCAACAAACACTAAAGCTATTAAGTATAGTTTCCTTATTTTCTTCATGATTGTATTGCTCTTGAGTCATGAGATGTTACATGTAGAGGCAAGGCACCTCAAATCTAAGCAGAAGAACAGGGGAAATTATTATAATTCGTCTTCTAGTTTTGGGTCATCAACACATCATAGCAGCAAGGCTGAGAACGTTGATGGTTCTGATCCTTCAGGGCCTGGGCATAGTCCAGGTGTGGGTCATTCAATTCAAAATTAGAAGTCAATAAAACAAAACTATACTTCTCATTTCTCTTTGTGATTGCGAAACAAGCAAAATGGTGTAGAAATTATTATTTTAGTTTTTGTGCGTGTATATTTATGTATTGTTGTTTTAATTTTAACTTAAGATATTTTGAGCTAATTGTTGAAATAGTAATACTAGCTAGCTAGTACATACACGAAATAGTATCAAAATTTAAAACCAAGGATAATCCTCGCTTGAAATAAAAATATGCATAAAATCTAAATTTCGACCAAAAAAAAATGGAGATGTTACAAATCTGTGCAAATTATCGTGGCGTTAAACTCATGAGTCATAAGTCATATAATAATATTGAGACATAACTATTGTTATTGTTGTTGCAAAGAACGATAGACGGGTCATGGACAACTACAAGCATGCACCTTTGTGTTTAAGAATTAACTTCCGTTAAGATTTTAAAAAAATGAAGATGCGCGAGTGGAGAACATTATTATATCTAGGATTGACAAAATCAAACTCAATCCGTTCAACCTGTCCAACCCATTTAAGTTTGGAAGGGTTATTGACCCGCTCATTCATTAGCTCAACCGATTTGAATTCAACCCATTAAAAATTGAGTTGATATGTAACTCAAATTGGCTCATTAGAAATCCTGTTAAAATATTTTTATAAAACTTTTTTCTCAATTTTATATGTTATATATAATCATAATAAATAAAAATAATTTTATTAGGTACTAAAATTGTTTAAAAGAATAAATAAAATAATTAAGCTTCGTATAAATTGGGTTGGGTTAGGTCTTGACCTATTATACAATCCATTACCTAAATCATTTTGAACCAAACAAATTTAGATTTGATTGGATCTTGACTCGATTATCGTCTTAAGTCTTAATCCATTATGACCCATCAAATTTAACCCAACTCGCTCAATTATCACCCATAATTATACTTGCTTGCAACACGTACACCTTCAGAGCCCAATAGTTCAATGTTTCACTTTGAAGTTCAAATACTGAAGTTTAATATTAATTGCGAATACTCGTGATCAAACTAATATTTGAATTTCAATATTCACAAATAGCTAGGAGTATCGTTTATCCTTTTACACAAAGAGTGATCGAGCTTGAAGACGACTGTAAGTCATTGTGCCGTCCCCCCCCCGTGCCCAGACAAAGAAATCTTGTTAAAATGATATTTTCTTATTTAATAGATTATATATAGTCATAATAATTTAATTAGGTTATATGAAACATAAAAGCATAAACAAAATAATTAGAACTTAGTAAGAGGCCTTTTAGCCCATTTCAACCCTACTCAAGTAATTTTTGGGCAGATCAATAATCTGCTAACTCAATTCATTTTGACTCGCCCAAGTTCAGGACAAGTAACTTTTGAGTGGATCAATAATCCCTCTATTTATTAATTTTTGCTATTGAATATCATTCGGACCTTTAAAATGGAATTTGATATCTTAGAATTTATCTAACGCATGTGAGATTAATTTTTCGTAATTTTAGACTTAACAAGACTATGATTGCTTGTGAGAAAATAAGCTGGAATAAAAATACTGTTTGAAGAGACTCTCTGAGCATTTTCTTGAGAAAAAAGTAATGTAGCATTAAAATCTTGAGGAAGAGGCGTACAACGCTAGAACAGAACAAAATCTCTTCCCGCAATAAAGGTGGTTAGGGTAGAAAATACCTTTTGGCAAGTTTTTATTTTATTTTATTTTTAAATATTTTGGAGTCATATCGCAGCATAGACAACATATTCCTTCCGTATTTCTTGATTTATTAAAAATATCATTTATTTAAATAAGAATAAAATTGAAATAAAAATAAATAATTTTTTAATTTTATCATATACTAGTTATTTTAAAATAAAAATATCACATATTTTGAAACAAAGAGTTAACTATATGGCTCTAAATATGGTAGAACAAAGTCAGCACGTACGCTGAATCTGTCAACTGTATGGATTGTGCTTTATACTTAACAATAACTTTATTTAGCTGGTGGGAAACTCTTGGTTATATATGGAATTATATTCCTATTGCTGAACAATTTGATGATAAGCTACTATGTGAGTTGGGGGTCTACTCGTAACTCTAATTAATTTACCAGAATTATCGTTGAACGCAGAATCATATGACCTATATATGACCATTGCATCTACGAGTTTGATACTATGCATCATGTCACATTTTAAACCGTCTGACTATATATATTTTTAATAATAATCGCACAGGTGTAAATTTGATTTATTTTTATGGACTAAACACACATAATGAATTATTTTCTTTTAAATAATAAAATGGTAATCGTAAAATTCAAACCCTGAGACTTATTAATACTATATCATTGCAATTTGCAAATAAAAGAAATTTTTTGCTAAGCTAGCGCCTAGCGGACTTCACGTTCTCATGCCTTTCTGCTTAGGTACCCAACGTTGAATGTACCTAGACGTTCTTCGTGTCTTGGGGGTGGTGAAAGGGGGTGTTTGGCTATTTTATAAAAAAAATATTTTTTAAGCTAGTTGATTAAACTTACAAGTTACACACCCATGTGTTCAGAATTGAATATTGAATCAAAAATAATTTTTAGCGATAATAGTGTAATTGCCGTTATATATATTTTTAGAAATAAATAATATTTTTTATAAATATTTCTAAAATCTATAGCGATAATAAATCAAATGTCAATTTACTAATATCAGTAAAGGCTTTAATACTTTTGTTAACGTATATATTTATTATCGTTAAAAGTTATTTTATTATAACGTAACTACCCTACTCCTAATGCATGACAGAGTCGCCAGGAAGATATGTTTATACAACTGCAAAATTGCTAAACTCCAAAATGTTGACAGTAAATCTTAGAGAAAAGGACACCAAGACCACACCATATGTTATTAGTACTGTATTGTCCTCACTTTTAATTATTTTTTTTAAGGAATAAAATTGAATTGACATTTCCTAAGTGTACGTGGAGCTGCTGGAATCTTTTAAGTTATTATATATGAAAAGACAAAATAAGATACAGTAATACAACAGTAGTATTTCTAAGAAGGAAAAAAATTTGGAGTTGTGACCCCACGATTTAATTAGAATATATATAATAAAGAGATGGTGGTAGTTAAGTTAGTTTATGATTAAGGCACAAGGAGTTTTAAACCCCACATTGATACTTGAATTACGTTATTATTAACGATAAAGATACGCTTACTAAATTAATTGTCTATTTTTCTAGTAAAAGATACACTTTTCTTTTTTTTTAAAAACAATATATTTGGAGCCGTCTCACATGGAGACAGAGATTCGTGGGTTGATTAACAAAATCAGCAAGTTGAAGCATGCGCATTAGAGAGTACGGCTTAGATTTCTGTTTTGTCCTAACATTATTTAATACTAATTCTTTTTCAATTAAGGCTAATTAAGAGATTGATCCAGGTGGGACCCATCTACTAATTTGTAGGTTGAAAGTGACAGCACACTATTAGTGGAGATTCTTGATTTTGACAAAGCATAAAGCTAAGAGTAGTTATTTTCTAGTCAAAGGAAAATTAGTCAAAATTAAAGTAGGGTAGTGAAACCATGGCCAGCAAAGCTAAAGTGTATTGGCTTGTTTAATTCTAATGATTTTTGGCACAGCTGTTTTTTCTTTAGCTGTAAATTAAAGCCCATTAAAAAAAAGTATGACCATAGATAGCACTGAAAGATGAAGTTCATAGTCCAGATGTGGGTCATAAGCCTCAAAATTAGCAAAAAACTAGCTAGTTGACATTTTTTAAACTTTTATTTGGCGTGTGTTATTCCTGTACAATCATAAGCTATTTCGAATTTGAGGGGATCGCTAATGTTCTATGTTGATCAAGCCAGGGAAGGAGCTACGATTCATAGACTCAAAATCCTAATTTCACTCTTCTGATTGATTATTTATACTATATTTTTCTTATTTAATTATTTATTACGACTTCTGTTTAAAGAGAAGAGTGTAATATATAGAGGGGCAAACTTTGGACTAAACATGCCGCACAACAAATGGACATGAAATTAATTTTAGCAGTAACTGTAATACAAGGAGCTTCTAAATTAGTAGTGGAAAGCTATAGAGGCTTGCGGTCATACACTTAAAGAGTTAAGCCATGCAACGCGTATACTCCAGAGCAAATGCGCTCAAATATTAGTAGTGTAATCATTAATTATACTCATTTTATATGATACATTTAAATGTATGTCATATCCAGGTTAATCCAATTTTTATTTTTATAGAACATTATAAATCATATAAATAAAATCAAACATTTCATAATACCAATTGCATATAAATTGAACGGGAGGAAGTATATATAATTTGGAGATTTAGGGCCTTGAGGCCCATAGGCTTTTCCGAAGAAAGGCTCGTAGTAACGTTGTTGGAGTCCATATACTCCCCCTTTTCGGCCCAATCATTGAAAAAGGGCAAGTACAACATTCATTTGTTACCTTTAGAGAAGAAATATGTTCTGCAAATTACTTTTGTTTCGCTAGTAGTCAAATAGACCCTTCGAAAGCTTTTAACGTGGGTCGGCGTATAGCCCACTCCATTCTATCTATGACGCATCGGATCAACTGAGAGAAATCCTGAGTAATCAGTCAATAAAATCATAATCTCTCAATCTGTTTATGTTTGAGCGGGTTAATAATCTGCTTACTCTCTTAAATAATCGTCTAGTTATGTTTTTTTTTTTTTTTTTTGGGCCCAAAATTTATTCCTTCACAAAATATGTTGTATAAGACAACTAAGAGGTTGTAGGATGACTAGACGGATTGATTAGCTTCCATATATCGGCTTGTTGGTTCCATTACCAAATACAATATCACCTTCACAAATATATATATGTGGTGATGTGCACAATTTTCTGTGAAATTGGGCTTCTAGCGAGTCATAAGGTGTAACGCAAATCTTTTTGACTGGATCGAGGAAAAAGCCCTTTTTAGGGATACAACCCGTGTATCAAATGAATGAATTGAACTGAATCTGGACGGGTTAAAATGGGTGAGCTATTTGAGCTGGAACGCAGGTCATAATCTAATTCATCCAATTCTTACTAAGTTTTAATAAAATTATTTTTTCTTTATCATAGCTATATATAACATATCAAATAAACAAAATAACTTTTTAAAAATATTTTGACAAGATTTCTCATTAGTTAATTTGATTTACATATCAACTCAATTTTTAGTGAACTGAAATGAGTTGAACGAATAAGTAGACCGTTAACCGGAATGAGTTGGACAAATTAGACGGATTGGGTTGATTTTGCCACCGCCAAACTAGGAATGCTGAGAGAAGGTGGTCCAATAATAACCATATCCAGCCAAGTGAAGGCGACCGAACGGCTCCTGCAAATAGGGGACCGCTCAAGCCAGCCCATTGCAAAAAAAAGTGATGGTTGTTAGAGGAAAAGTAAATGCCATGAGGATATGTATCATCATTGGTAGAGTGACCTTATATTTTCCAGGAAGGATTTGGTTGACACAAATGTTGAGGGGTTGCAAAACTAGCCATAAAAATATGATTGCTCCAATTTACTATCTCTAAAAGTTGGGTTGGTGAACTGAATAGAAAGACATTAAAATTTGATATGAGTTTGAGCGATGACCCAATGTTTAACAATTCATCATTATCCGCCTTTTTATTTATTAATTCGTTCTATTTTGATTCGTTCAGATTTGAACAACCACACATAAGAAATTATATTGAGATACGAGCGAAGAAAAAAAATGTCTATTGTTTTTAATTAGAGAGGAGTTCAATTTTTAGGCAAAGTTTTTTAGGGGTGGGTAGAATTGAGGCATTAAATGACACTCATTCCTATCTTTTCTTTAGCAAAATGTAACTAACTTTAGAAGAAATTATTCTCCTCTCATTAATTTTGTTGAATCTTCAATGCCTTCCTTCTCTTTCTTCTTTTAAAATCCAGAACATGCATAATGTAAGTACTTTTAGCAAGTGAGGGATGGCACCATAGCCTTTGTACGAAAACATTCTTTCATACTTAAAAGTCATTAACTTCTACCATTCAATAATTGAAGACTTTCTTTAATGTCCTCAATTATTAGTGGATACCTAATTTACACCTACAACTAGTAACTAAAATTATAGTCCATGCTTCCAATTAGAAAATTATTTTTTAAAGAATTTATGAAGTTGTGGGACTTTTAATTTATCAATTAATGATGTTGAAATTCGATTAGGTTGTTAGCAAGTAGTTAGTAGTAGCTAAATATACACCAAGAAATACTGGGTCCTGGGACAAGGCAGCTACTCGTGAATTGTCATAGTTAATTAGTTATTCTCTTCTTTCAACTTATTCGATACATTTTTCTTTTTAGTCCGTTCCCAAAAAAATGTCAGCTTTTTATAATTAGAAATATTTAAACATCAAAATTATCATTTTACCTTAATGAAATATTTCATCTGTTCGTTTTTACTTGTCACTTTTGACATATCGAGAAAAGATAATTATTTTTTCATCTTTTACCCTTAGTAAATTATTTTTCAAGATCTAATATTAAACATCAACTAATAGGAGTAATGTTGTAAAATACTTATATCAATAGTTGTTTTCTTAATGAATGTGCAAAGTCAAACAATGATAAGTAAAAATCAACGAATAGAGTAATTTTTAACTATGCAAGTGATCAAAGAGAACAAAAAACATAATTAGCTTTTGAAATTTGATAAAAAAATTATGTCAAATCAAATGATATCACGTAAATTAATCGGGGTAGGGGGAGTAAAAGGATGATGAAAAATACTGTAGCATATTATCCAATCTCAAAATCATATTTTTGAGTTCTGAAGATAAAGCGTGTATATTAGGCAAATAGAAATATAGAGTACCGGCCATCATTAATTATATTTTGTGCTGCTCTCATTAGTAACCACCATAAATATGAAGCATTATATTATGGAGTATAATAGTACAGCCATTCATGATGACGACAACGACAACAATTAGTATTGGAAGTTAGGAAAAATAGTATGTACGTAAACTTTACTTTTCTACTAATAAAAAAAAAACAATTCAAAACAATTTGGGAAGCATGACAAATACTTCATCTGTCCGATATAAGTTGATCATCTTATTAAAGATAGTTATTTCATATTATTTGATCACCTTACTAAATCGACATTGAATAAAATGCAAACGAAATGACTTACTAGCCACAGTATATCCCCCACAGAAAGTATTAATTAAAATTTTCCTATATTACATTTGCGATTAATTCAAAAGGTTATTCTCAAGAAATTTTTTAAGGGGTGAATTAATAAAATCATCTTTTTATTTATGATTTTTTAATATGTGTGTAAAAAAAGTGATCAATTAATATGAAACGAGAGCAATAAGAGAGCACGGAAAATAATAAGGAAGTAAAAAAAAGCTAAGTATGGAAAATTAAGGAAAAAAGAAGAGTAAATTTAGCACAGTTGTTCACACCAAATGAAAGTGATGATACATTATTTTAGCATAAAATACAATAGGAATGAGTCTTATTAACATGTTCAAAAGTAGTTTTGGCTTTCTCCCCATCTTTTTGGAAGTTTGCTGCTTACGAGGAAAAGTTCTGACAACATTAATCTTGTGTTTTAACTGCTAATTTTATCAATTAGAGATGGGGCCAGCTGGGAGAAGTGGGAGCAATCTTGCTTTATCACAAATATTCATTCATCAATATTTTACTTTATATGGAGGCATTAGGGAATCAATATATAATATTGAATTAAATCGAATTGATCATGGGCCAAAAAGAAAAAAGATAAATTAATTGAAACGAAGGTCGAAGAGTATGTTTTTATAATATGAAATCACATTATGTCTCGTCAAAAAACGATCGGATTGCAGAGAGGTACGATTATATATATATATATATTGATGATGAAACTGATAAGGGCACATGTGCACAATCAATATGTTTCAAAGCTGAAAATGGACAAGCATGGGATATGCTTCCACGTGCTTTGCTCAATATAATTATAATACTTACTCCAATATACAACTACCTAGTTTTTCACTTTTGTTTACTACAACTTATGATATTTTTAATGCATCGATCCGGACTGCCTTCAACCGTATCAAACACTACTCATATCAAACGCATATGAGAAGCAATAAATAAATTACTTATTTTAATATTTATCATGAATATGTTAAAATAAATATTTATTTTTAATATAATGAATAAGTAAATATAGCTGGTACTATCAAGTGTCGCGTAAATCAAATTAGGATTTGAAACGTTGTTAATGGGATGAATTATGAATGAGAAAAACATAAGCCATAAGCCACGAGAAAGGTTTTTTGGATTATTATATTGCATAAGGAGTTTAGTGTACTTAGTTGGCACGTAATTTCTGTTATAATCAATTGAAAGAAGCATAATAATCAATATAATTCTAAAACTGGCCTTTTAATTTACTAAGTACAAGTTTCTTTGATTAATTAATTAGTAATGTACTACTATATAATACCACACTGCCTCCAACTGTGAAACCCATGAAAAGTTTATCACTTACCTACGTAATTTTTGTAACCTACAAAACGGACAAATATTGAAATATGTGCAATTAATTACCCAAAATAGTACTCCCTACAAGTAATCTTCTTCAACGAGCACCCGGTTTTTTTTTTAAAATAATTTTTACTTTATTTAAAAAATAATTTTGACTATGAAAAATTCAAATTAAACCTCTATGTTTAGAATTTCAAATAAAATGTTATTTTGTCTCATTTGTGAATAAAATATAACCAAACACAACTCTGATTTTAAAAATTTCTAGTAAAATGAAAAATATTTAATTTCTAATTATATATGGCCAAATGCCCACCAAATTCATGATATATTTTTTCTTTCTTTCTAATACTCGAATATTAAAATCATCAAAAAATATAATCAATTTTATTCTCAATATTTATTTCAAACGTATAATCTAAATAGAAGAAATTATAATATACATAAAAGTCTTTTTCAAAACTTAAGTTTTTAAATTCTAAACCAAAAGTTACATAAAAACATTATCTATATTTTGTTTTAAGTAAATATGAAAAATATGTAAAAAATAACTTGTTAGCAGACCTTTGATTATATATTTCTTCACTAAATTATCTATTTATTTAATTAGTCTTTGCTACTCAAGAAATAATTAAATGAAAACATGATATCAGGAAATTTCTTTAAAAACACATCTCATTGTATTGTCCAAAAAAAAAAGAATATAAACACAAAAATAACTTCCATCCGTTTTTCTACTAAATATTTTTTTTTGTGAAATGTTGATATTCATTTGGTGAGTAGGTATAAATATAATGGTATTCAATTTTTTTTTAATCAAGTTATAAAGTTTTTTAAGTTTTCAATATTCTTAAATGCATAAAGTAATACTAAAAAGAAAATAATATGTTCAATCTATTTGAGAATTTATAGAAAAGGTTAACGGGCAAGATATATATGCTTCATTAACGCTTAATTTTTTCCTTTCAAAGACAATAGAAACATTACATATCTTAATGAGTATGGAGCAATGAAAAAGCATTTAAATCTTACAAAATATAACTATTCTAACAATTCCTATAATCATACTTAAATACCATGAACTAAGAAAACTCGTATGCATTAAATTCTATTTCTTCTTCTTTTTTCTCTCAATTGAATTTTATATCGAACTATGATTCTTCTAGATATTTAATTAGTTGAAATGTAAGTGTCATATATTTGTGGTGATTTTTTTTTTCTTTTTCTTGTGTATATATTTTTTTATTTCTAATAATTAATTTTCTTAAGCACTTTTAGTCTTTCAGTGAAAATGTACTATATTGAATTAAGGAAATTATTTGCAGGCAAACAATAAAAAATTTATAGGTAGATATTTCAAGTATTTTTCTTTTGGATATTTTTTTGTGATCATATCATCTAATTTTTAAGAATTTAATTGAGAATTTTCATTCATTAAAATATTAAACTTGATTGAAATGTTCAATGCATTAATTTGTAAGACTATTATTTCGACTATATGTGAATGAATTGTATTCGCAAGAACAAAAAAAGACACCAAAATAGAGATTTTTTAAACAGAGATCTAATAATATATGATGAAGAAAAATATATATAAAAAAAATTAAATTGCTTCTACAATTATATATCATACTAAAGCTAAAAATGCATAACAACTTAATTTCCCTTTGTGTCACTACATGATATTTTTTATTTATACTATACTAAAACAAAAAATGCAGAACAACTGAACTTTTCTTTGTGTCACTACATGATATTTTTGATTTATTTGAAGAATTTTATTCCTTAAAACGAATATGATATACGTCAAACCTGAATGTTAGATTATTATACAAAGAGATCAATGAATATTAGAATGAAATTAATCTAAAAATAAATATTATGAATAAAATGTATAAAGAAGACAAAATATATCAAAAGATGTGAAGATAGGCATACAAGTATCTTAAGATAGGCATACAAGTATCAATACATTTATTTTTGTGAAGATAAATACAATTAGATATAACATTTTAACTTTTCAAGAATGAAAAGATGTAGTAAAACAAAACTAAAAAGAGTATTAATATAAGTGAGAAAATAGACAAGAAATGTAGAGAGACAAGAGAGAATTTTCTTATTCTTCCAAGTATATTCAAGTATTTTCTAAATCTTCAAGTGCATAACACATCCTCAAGACCTCTATTTATATTGTTATAAGAGGCATACAAAAAGATAGCAATAAACATGATATTAATTATTGAGAATGTGGGAAAGATTAAAGGGTGTGGAAAATAAATGAGGAGATGGTGGAGGTGTAAGTATTATTACACATAATGGTGAAATTATATCTTTAAGTTATGGACATCCACATTAATATAATATATTTACAACAAAACATTAATTATATACAAATAATAATTATATTAAAAATGAGGAGAAAAATTAAAAAATGTCCAAAAAAGGAAAAAAAAAGATAAATATAAATGAAGATCATAAAGAGGTGCCATATCACCTTACCGTAATTTTTGTGACAAAATCAATTCACATACGTACAATAATAATTACCCTTAAGAAAAAAAATATTCCGAAAAGTATTCTTGAAGGTGCAATTTGGCATTACTTGCTTCCAAATACTTTATTTGCTACTTGGGACCAAAGAGCTTTTTATATTCCTAGTAGTATTATTTATCTTACACCTATTTGTAGCTACCAGCTTCATAAAACTTGGTTTTTTTATTACTTATTTATTGTGTTGAACAAATCGTTAAGACGATTTTATGAGAAAGAGGTACATTATTTATGGATTATATGTAGCAGTGACAATTGCATTTTGGGCATCAATTAATTAAACTTCTTCTGAAACATGTTTGTT
>JAJONR010001515.1:0-100379 GCA_029582245.1 Solanum etuberosum | reverse complement strand
ACCAAGAGCGCGTTGCCATAATGTAGCCAATACATCTAGAATCTATGAATTCTTGAAAATGAATCCCCTAGAGTTCAGTGGGTTGAAGGTCACTGAGGATACGAATAGCTTCATGGAACACCTTTAGAAAATATTTGAGGTCATGCGTGTTGCTGAAACAGAGCGTGTGAAATTAGCCTCATATAAGTTCAAAAGTGTTGCTAGGATATGGTATGATAAGTGAAAGAAGAACAGTGTAAAGAGGGCACCACTTTTGAGTTGGGTTATGTTTAAGGATGCTTTCTTGGTGTGTTTATTTCTCTGAGAGCTAAGGGAAGCTAAGGTGAGCGAGTTCCTGATCTAAAACAGGAAGCGATTAGTGTGAATGAGTACAACATAAAGTTTACTCAGCTATCCCGCTATGCACTAGAGATGGTTGATGTGAGGCTAAAATTATATATATTTAATCATTATTTGCCTCATATTTAATCTTTTAATTAGCCTTTTTGAGCATAAATTTTATGTATTGTGCTAAATAGTGTATTTTATTTGTAGGATTTAAATGATGTCAAGATGAAGAAATTTGGAGCACAAATGAATTAAAAACAAGAAATCATAGAAGAAAATCAAGCAGGCAGCTTAATGAATTAAATTTAATAAAATAATATATTTATATTAATATATATACATACGCCGGAAAGGAATTCAAAAGAGAGTTTACCTGCAGTTTCCACGTGGAGAGTGTTCAAGACGCAAGAATTTGTTAGGCGCCGAACGACTTCCAGCAACACGGAAAAACGACGGAAAACCCAATTTAATTGGGTTTTGGTTTCCTAATTTATCTTCAACTCAATTATTTTATTTAGGGCTTTTATATCAATAATAGGGCAGAAAAAATTATTCTTTGAAGAACCAAGAACGAAGAAACAATACACGATATATAAATTTTCTTCTAGCTTAGGAACTTTGGAAGAGCTGCCGTGGAGGCCGGAGAATTGTGGTTTATTCTTTCTTCTACTTTATTATTTATTTGATTCGTGATTAGTAAAAGATAAGTGTGGTAAGACATGTCATTTCCTGAGAGGTTACCCTAAGAACAGGCAGGGTAATGGGGGCAATAGAGCCCAATCTTCTTTAGCAGCTTCAGTAGATAGGACTGCTCATAAAGGAGCTACATCACGAACAGGTGGAGGTACAAAACCGTTTAGGTGTAATGGAAAATTGCCAGGATTAGGAGAACTCGCCAGATGTTGTCCCTGATATCATTAAAGTGTTTACACTTGATGTTTATGCCTTAATTCATCCAAGTGTGAGTTTGTCTTTTGTGACTCCTTATGTAGCCATGAGGTTCTGCATTTCCCTTGAACAACTTCTTGAGCCCTTCAGTGTTTCCACACCTGTGGGTGAGTCTATTCTAGAAGAAAGAGTCTATCATGATTGTACCATCTCTTTATATCACAAGGATACCATGGTCGAGTTTATTAAGCTAGACATCGTGGGCTTTGATGTTATTCTAGGTATGGACTAACTTTATTCTTGTTATGCCCCAGTCGATTGTAGAACCCGAGTAGTCAAGAGTCTTTTCATTTCATACCTTAAGGGCAGAAAGTTAGTTTCTAAATGTTGTATCTATCACCTAGTCTGAGTGAATGACTCTAGTATTTAGACACGGTCTATTCAGTCAGTTCAAGTTTTTAATAATTTTCCAGGAGTCTTTCTAGAGGATTTTCCCAGAGTCCCTCCTAAGAGAGAAATAGACTTCGGAATATATATTTAATTCAATACTCGACCCATTTCTATTCTGCCAAAATGAATGGTGCCCGCTGAGTTCAAAGAGTTAAAAGAATAGTTGAGAGATCTTCTTGATAAAGGTTTCATCTGACCAAGTTTCTCACCTTGGGGCACTGCGGTCTTATTCGTGAGGAAGAAATATTGTTCCATTATGATGTGTATTGATTACCGTCATTGAAACAAGGTCATCATAAAGAAGGAGTATCCCCTTCTGAGAATTAATGACCATTTTGACCAACTTGAGGGCGACACTTGTTTCACTAAGATAGAACTAAGATCTGGCTATTATTAGTTGAAAGTTTGAGAAAGTGGCATCACGAAGACATCATTCAGGACCCATTATGATCATTATGAGTTCCTTGTTATGTCATTTGGTTTGACTAACGCTTCTGCAACATTCATAGATTTTATGAACAAACAATTTAAGAAGTATCTTGAAATGTTTGTTATCGTATTTAATGATGACATATTGATATATTCTAGGAATGACGAGGACCATACTGGTAATCTCAGAATATTCCACCAAAATCTCAAGGATCGGGAGTTGTAAGCAAAGTTTTCTAAGTGTGACTTCTTGCTTGAGTCCGTGTCATTCTTAGGCCATATAGTGTCTGGCGATGGAATTCGAGTTGTCACTTAGAAGATTGAAACAATGTAGAATTGGCCTAGACCCACGTTCCAAAATGATATATAGAGTTTCTTGGGATTTGCTAGTCAGTAAAGAAGGCTTGTCGAGGGGTTTTCATCTATTTAGTCCCTAGTGACTAAGTTGACTCAGAAAAAAACTAAGTTTCAATGGTTTGAAGCTTGTGAGTAATGCTTTCAGGAATTCAAAACTCGGTTAACTACATCCCTAGTGTTGACCCTACCTAAGGGTACAAAAGGTTTTGTCGTCTATTGTGATGCATCCAGAGTGGGACTTGGTGGTGTATTGATGCAGTATGGTAACGTTATAGCCTATGCCTCCAAGTAGCTTAAGATTCACGAGAAGAACTACCTGACTCATGATCTCGAGTTGGCAGCAGTAGTTATTTCTCTCACGATATGGCGTCAGTATCTTTATGTCGTTCATATGGATGTGTTTCACCGACCACAAGACTCTCCAATGTGCCTTTAGTTAGAAGGAGCTACACCTTTGACAAAGGAGGTTCTTGGAGTTACTTAAGGATTATGACATGAGTATTCTCTATCACCTAGGTAAAGCTAATGTTATTGCTGATGCCTAGAATATGTTGTCCATGGGGAGTACTGCTCATGTCAATGAAAGCAAGAAAGAATTGGCTAAGGAAGTTCATAGAAATTCATGTTTGGGTGTCCGTTTGTAGATTCTAGTGAAGGTGGAGTTGTCGTGATGAATGAGGTTGTATCACCATTAGTTTCAGAATTAAAGGAGAAACAGGACAAGGATCCTATTTTACTTGAGTTTAAGTCAAATTTGCATAAGAAAAAAGTGATGGTCTTAGCAAAAGGGGGATATGGTGTATTGAGGCATCAAGGTAAGCTGTGTGTTCCAAATGTGGATAAACTCCTAGGGAGAATTGCAGAAGAAGCCCATAGTTCCTAATACTCTATTCATCCAGGTTACACCAAGATGTACCATGACTGGAGGGAGGTCTATTGGTGGAGTGGCATGAAGAGGTGCATTGAAGAGTTTGTTGCTAAGTGCCTGAATTGCAAACAAGTCAAGGCTGAGCATCAAAGATCATATGGTGTAGCTCAGAATATACCACTTCCGGAATAGAAGTGGGAGATTATTAATATGGACTTCATTACTGGCTTACTGCGATCTCGCATACAACATGATTACATTTGGGTGATTATTGATTGCATGGCCAAATCAGCCCATTTTTTGCCAGTAAAGACTACCAATACAGCAGAAGAGTATGTAAAGGTTTGGGTTGGAAGGTGAACCTTAGTACTACTTTTCATCCTCTGAGTGATGGTCAAGTAGAGCGCACAATTAAAACCTTAGAGGAAACGTTAAGAGCTTCTGTTTTGGATTTCAAAAGTAATTGGGATAACCACTTGCCTCTTATTGAGTTTGTATACAATAATAGTTGCCACACAAGCATTGAAACGTTTCCGTATGAGTCTGTATATGGATGAATGTTCCCAAAGGGGAGATATTGTTACACCTCGGGGTTTGAAAAGGTAAAAGTAAGTTAATGGGTAAGTCCACAAGGCTAAAATAGGCTAGGACCCTTCAGAAGACCCTAAATGGTCTGTTTTGGGAACCACTGGCCGTTTAGGGACAATGGCTGACCGTTTAAGGCAACCTGAATTTGGCCTCACTTGTACGGATCCTTGGACGTTCCTCTTACAAGTGTACAGGTTATAGGCAGTCCAGCCGTGAAAGGCTACAAGACTAAAGGTCCTCTAGACAGTTCCCTATACGGCCACTGAGGCCTTGTATGAACCGTCCAACCTTCCATATAAGTGACCCATCAGCTTTTTAAGTCAGGGCTATTTTGGTCATTTCCTATGTGGTTAAAACCTAATCTATTTCGTTTTAACCCTATTCTAAGACTACACCACAACATTTTCACACCCAGTTATTGGCTTAGATAGTGCTAATCATGTCTTTTAGATTCAGTAACACTTCAAGTCTTTAGAGCAAGGTTCCAAGAGGAGAAAAAGTTATGGTTTCGAGCATTCTTCGAGCTTCATGAAATTAGCAAAGAACTTTGTTCTTCCAGATATGTAAGGCTATCATAGTGTTGGACTAGTTTGTCCTTACACCCTACATCAACTTTCAAATCAGTAAAAGAGTAATCTAGGGTTATATCCTTATATTTGAGTATTCTTGAGATGAGTTTATATTGAGTTGTGAGTTCTTGAGTTCCAGATTATTGAATTTCTATTTCTAATTATTGAATTGTTGAATACTGTACATTCACATTTATTGAGTTAATTGTTCATGTATTTCTTCAGCATGAATCCTATCCCTGAGTATTCATTGAGAATCTTTTAAGCAAATGTAAATGTTTTACACTTAGTTTTAAGAAACCAAAGAGGAGTTTTGAGATAGTTTAAAGGAACTAGGTAGTCCCAAATGTATCATTCTGGTAAATTGAGAAAAAGATACTTTGATTTCTAGATGAGTTTATTGGTTCAGAGGTTCTTCAAAGCATTATCTCTTTTAAGTAATTACCTCAAAATAGATAAAGAGTATCTCTTATATATTTGGGCATGAGTATATAATTATCGACAGTAGTATTGAGCACCGATATAGGGATGAGTTCAGACAACTCAAAATCCTCATAAACCATGTCTTGCCATCATGGGTAAAGGATCATACTTTTTAGATGAATCCTTATTTTTTAGTGGATCCACTTGGTTGAGAGGTGCTATACCCCAGCACTGTATAGGACAGTTCTGGCAGTGTCGGCGAGATGCAGTATCAACACGTAGCTAACAGTGATGGTTGTTGGTTAGAGAATCTCCAAATAGAGTTAAACTGTATTTTCATATATCACTTATTATAT
This sequence comes from Solanum etuberosum, assembly GCA_029582245.1. Taxonomy (NCBI): domain Eukaryota; kingdom Viridiplantae; phylum Streptophyta; class Magnoliopsida; order Solanales; family Solanaceae; genus Solanum; species Solanum etuberosum. The sequence goes on along the minus strand of JAJONR010001515.1, from coordinate 95,124 downwards.
TTAGTTCAGAGATGAGTAAGTTTTTGTAAAGCTTTAAATGATATAACACATTTATATCTTTAAATTCAGCTTGATTATATTTTTTATCTTACTATCCTATCTTTCAGTGTTTTGCTTCTGCTATATTACATACTCTTACATTCAATGTATGGACATCATTCAACCTGCATCTTTTTGTGATGCAAACATAGTTGTTTAGGATCATCAACAAGCTCTTCGTTGAGATCACTCGACACTCCAGACTATTTTGGTGAGTCTTCTTACATTCCGGAGGACTTCACATTTACTTTCAGTGTAGTTGTTTTGAAGCATCGTGGGTTTTGTCCCGACACCTAACTTAAATATTAAAGGCTTCATAGATAGTTAGAATTTAGAAGTCTCTAAGTATTTTCCTTTTATTTTAGTATGTTTTGTAAATAATTTATTTATAATATTAAGTACAATAAGACTATTGAGTAGAGTTTATTTGAAATAAATGAGTTAATCTCTGCATTTAAATCTCCTTATTTCGTGACTTAAGTCTTCGGCTATATTGTCAGCCAGGCCAAGTGTTCTCTTGGGCACAAGAAATAGTCCTTGAGTGTCGTCCACATCCATGGTCCTTGAGTTCTCCGGTCTGTAATTTCTATGGAAATCCAGGGTTTTACGAAAAGCATGAATGTCTTTTTATGTCAGTCTCTTCTCATAAATAGTCTATAAATACATATTTTCCATATGATTCAGTATCTTTACCTAAGTATATTTTCATGAACCTTCAAAATATCGATATTTCATGTCTTTAGATTATGTTGTTTTAAATTGCATGTTTCCTTCACAATATAATAAATATCGTGATTTGCGTTTTACTCAGTTCATTAGTTTCCACATATTTTAGAATGTTTTTAGACAAAGTTTCTATCAGTCAGTTTCATACATCAGAGTAAGCTTCAGTATTATCAGTTTTGCAGACCATAAGAGTGATTTCCAATAAAGTATACTATTAATGGTCTTATAAATTCCTTTATAAATCGAAGTTCATTTACATTGCTTTTATACATTTTACTCTAGCCATATTGGTCTCCCATACACCTACAAGTCTCACGATCAAGAAATATATTACTTATATATGTGTAATCATCTAATAGACCAGGAGCTTCAGCTCATAACAGTAAGGTATATGACATGAATAGCATTAATGTGCTTTTGAACATATTTCCAAAAGTAAGTTCCCGATTAGTATGGTACCCGAAATGCCATCAATGATCTTGGATAAGTTTTCTTATAAAAAAGAATTTCACTAGCAATCAGGTATGGCATCCATGATTATGAAAACATTCTGAGGATCTAATCAGTTGTGTTCAGTTGGGCTTTGTAATTAACATCAAGTTCAGACTAGGGTCAGTGTACCCAAGTCCCAGAACTACGTGTTAGTATAGGCCCAGGAAGTCCTTGTGGGTACATACTCTAAATTTAGTTGTACCACGTCAGATAAGATCAACCTTTATACCTTACCAAGGTATATTGGGCCTTTTTTATGGGGATTATATATCAAATTCCATGTTTTGTTCACATGGTTATGTGTTGGTTACTAGTATCTCCCACGGTTCAGTTTTAGTTATTGCATTGCCTTTTTACTTAGTTATATCAGTTCAGTATTTATCAGTTGCATGTTTTACTACGTGGTCATTGTCTTTAAGATTATATATATCGGTAGTATTTAGTTCAGCATTTCATATTGGAAATGTTTAGAATAATTGTATAATGCATGTCTCACATACTTAGTACCTACAATGTACTGACCACATACCTTTCTTCACTATATTATTTTATAATACAGATTCAGACGCTTAGCATCCAACTTGTAGTTAGTATGATTTTTGATTAGCCAAACTTATAGTCTTTTATATATTTAGATCAGTATTGGGTATTCTCCACTTTTAGTTATTAGTGTTTAAAGCTTACGCATGGTATATTTTATTAAGTAATCTTTTAGTATGCATATGATATACCAGTTCAGGGTTAGCTTGGGGTTACTCGTGATCCTAGATCCCGTGTTTACGTCCAGGGGATAGCCTCGGGGAGTGACAACAAACATACATCAAATATGTAGTCAATACAACACAGATAAAATAACACAAACCTTACCTAATATAAAGATCATAAATTCATAAATTCACTATATGAAATAGTCTCAATGAATTCATTTATAATAGAAAGTAAGCCAATCAATAAAATACAAACAATGTAGCTCCAAAAAAATATGATAGTGTAATATTATGAACTGTAGAATCATCTTGACAGATAAAATTTCAATAAAGGGTTCACGTTATTAGGATAAAACTTTCAAAGTATTATTCTATTGACTCCATCTCAGAATCCGCCAAACATAATTTCAAATTATTTATGATCTGTTCCTTGTTCGTGAAATAAAATTTTTTTGCTTCTGCCACCAACATCCTATAGGTAATTAGGTTTTTGTGGATTTATCTATTGACAAAATTCAAGAAGGTTCATGTCAATTTAAAATTGAGAATTGTAGGAGGCCCCCTTCTAGTTGCATTGTGCAGGATATGCCTATTGGTTACTCCAAGGTAATTCAACTTAATTTATCTTCCCATATTGCGTCTTATGTAGGCCACAACAATTTTCTAAAATTTTATGAGTTCGGTTGAGATTTTCTTATGAATTTTCTGCTTGATGATTTGTTATCAAATAATTATTGTAAGTATGGTCCACTACTCATTGTACTGATTTCCCTTCATTTTTGTTAGATATTATCAGTTCATCCTATATATATTTTGTTTTCCTTAACGGATTCTGAGATGGAGTCAATAAAGTGCTTTGAAAGATTTATCTTAATAATATGAACCCTCTATTGATATTTTATCGGTCAAGATGATTCTATCGTTCATAGTATTACAGTAATCCACTTTTGGAGCTACATTTTTTGTGTTTGCTTGATTGACTTACTTTCAATTAGAGATGAGTTCATCTAGTCTATTTCTTATCTTGAATAAAAATATTTATGATTTTTGTATGATTTTTTTTGAATTTATTTTTTAAACAATGATGATCTTTGTATGAGGTAAAGTCTCTCTATTTTTATCTCCAATGTATAAACTACATATGTGATGTATTTTGATACCCCAGAAATTAGTAGGTTAAACTAGAGCTTAGCGTAAGGGTTAGACTCATGGAAGAGGCCAAGGGACAAGGGCATGAGGGCAAAAGCCAAGGGAAAGGGCCAATGCTGCCAGAAATTCCCAAGACACTGCCAAGGGCTGCCCCATGTTGGTGAGGCAGTAAGCTCCCAAGGGCTGCCCCATGTTGGATCCACTTCACGAGCCACTTCACGGCCCATGGTGAAGACCATGGCCAGTGGGAAGGCTCGTGGGGTTGCCTTCACTTTGTGGGGGACAAGTTGAGGTGGCCTAGCCACTGGTCAAGGGACAACGGGCACCATAAAGGGTCGTGGTGCTCTTGACGGCTCGTGAAGAGGGCCGTGGTGCCTGTCAGTAGGCTTCCCAATTAAGGGCACTATGGGAAATTCCTTTTTAAGTGGGTATTAAGTGAGGCCGTTTTGCCTAAGTTTTGTACACCTATATAAGTTATTTGAACCGTTTAAACTCACCACTCAACTAGTTATTTCCAAAACCCCAAATCAATTGCTAAAAGTTCATCCTCTCTAAATATTCTCTCTCTAGAACTCAAGGAAGAAGAAGAAGGATATTCAAGCTAGGGTTAAAGGAGCTAGGTTCTTCTCATCAATTTCATTGGGCTTTGCTGTTAAGGTATGGTAGTCCTTCATCCATTCATAGCCTTCAACCATGGAGTCCCTTCAAAATCTCAATTTCAAAGATAGAAATCCCCAAATGTTAGGGTTTGATTCCAAAGTCATGGGTTCTTTTGAAAATCGATTCTAATGATTGAATTATGTTGTATTAAGCATGAATTGATGATTTTGATATGGTTTTTATGATGTATCCACAAGAACCCATTAAATCCCCATATCTCTCAATTGTGATCTTGTGATGTGGGTTTTTATTGATGAAAAAAAAATGTTATGAAAATATGTATGTAGTGATTTACTTGAACTATGATGATCTCCATGTCTAATGTAGTGAATTCTAGATGTGTTGATTGAATGTTAGCTTTGAACCTTGAAAAGGGAAAACTATGAGGATAATGCATGTTTATGAGATCTATGTATATGCTTTAAGAACACTTTGAGAGTGAAGTCTTTATGATTATGATATAGTTGTTGTGTTGTTGAAAGGATATCCTCATATATACACCTATACATGAATATGATATGATGTGAAAGGTTTTCTCACATAATGAAGATTCTAAGGCTGAAAGTCTTTCTCACCTAATTGAATCTAAGATATGTATATGTAGACATGGACGGTGAAAGGTTATTCTCACACATGATCTAAGAGCTATCCTATGAATTATGTTGGATTGAGTGTCAAGACATTCTTACATGAATATGATTTAAGTCAAGACTTATTAACTACTCCGTGGGAATTAATGCTTAGCACCGAGTGGATATTGTATATGAGATGGAAGCTTTTACGCTAGTTGAGTCCGGCTTCCAAATGGGATCCTTTTACGCTAGTTGAGTCTGGCTTCCCAAAGTATGTCTCATGAGATGGAAACCTTTTACGCTAGTTGAGTCCGAGTTTCTAGTAGCAATCTTCTTATCCCATAAACTATGTACCCCCAAAGGTTATTAGGTAGTGGATCCACCTAAGCTAAAATTATGGTTCTACTTTAGGCAAGTAGGACACCCCTTTTCGGTGTGGGTAACACCGGGGGATCATACATATCTCACATGGTGTCATGTCGGTTAAGGCTTATTCCCACAATAAGAACAAGAATATGAATTATGAACTATGGTTACTCAATAATCTTTGTATATGAGTTTTCAAAGGCTTTTAAGATGATGATGACTATGTTGGCTATGTTTTTATGACTTATGCTCTCTAAACTCTTATATCATGTTTAAATTGATAAATTGCATACTTTAAAATGAAATGCCCCTTTTAGCATGTTTTCAATATTTTTATGCATGGTTGTAATACTGAGTGCATTTTTGTACTAACGCCTACTTTTCGCATTTTCCCCAAGTGTAGTGTCGGGTTCTCGAGGTGATCATTCTAATGGCTAAAGCTAGGACTTGTGTATATTCCTAGCTTGTTGGTGAATCCTCATGGTTCGAGGATGGCTTTTTCTGATGTTGTAGTTTTGTTTCATGTATTTCCCTTTTTTGGACATGTTGTATGGGCTAGGCCCTATTTCATTCAAACATTGTAATAGATGGCTATGTTGAGACTTAGAGTATAGACTTCTGCTTTATTTCTATGAAAATTTTAGACTTTAAATGTGTTTTTACTCTTATTTTTCTATTGCTTATGTTATGAAGAGTAACTGGCTTGTATGGAATCCTTCGGGATTCTATACGCCATGTTACATCTAGGGGTTACCCCTGGATCGTGACAAACTTGGTAATCAAAGCACAAGGTTTAGAATGATTCTAGGATTATGTCTCATAAGCCACGTCTAGTACAGTCTTGTTCATGAGTGTGAAGCGCGCCACATTTATGAACGAAAAGCTACAAGATGACTAGGAAACTTCACTTTTTTCATTACTCTTAAGTCGTGTGATAGAGTTTAACTCTATAAGGTCTTTCTTCTAATCCTTACTCAATGGTCTACAATATATGAATACTCGAAGGACTTTCGCTAGAAGGAATGAGGAAGAGAATGTGAATCAAGGAGATCCTCCTCAAGCTCCAGTTGATCATTTAGTTGAGAATGTTACTCATGCGGAGTTTAGGGCGACTTTACAAGTTTTGGCTGAAGCCCTGACGGCTCAAGCCAATAGAGAGGTGATTTCTCCCGTGAACCCTAATGTGAATTCCGCGGCTTTAAGAGTGAGGGACTTTGCAAGGATGAACCCTCCGGAATTTTATGGCTCCAAAGTTGAGGAAGATCCTCAAGAAGTTATCGATGAGGTCTATAAGGTACTTGCTATCATGGGGGTGAGTTCGGTAGAGAAGGCGGAGTTAGCCATTTACCAATTGAAAGGTGTTGCTCAAGTGTGGTATAATCAATGGAAGGATGGGATGCCGGTAGGAGCGGGTCCCGTAGAGTGGGAAGTGTTCAAATTGGTGTTTCTTGATAGGTTCTTTCCCCAAGAGTTGAGGGAGGCTTGGATGCAAGAGTTCATTAACCTTTGTCAAGGTAGTATGAGTGTGAAGGAATATGCTTTAAAGTTCACCCAACTATCCAAGTATGCTCCAACTATAGTGGCGTATTCGAGGGCTAAGATGAATAAGTTTGTGTTGGGAGTGTCTGAAATGGTAGTCAAAGAATGCCGTACGACAATGCTTGTGCAAGACATGGATATTTCACGTCTCATGGTGTATGCCAACAAATAGAGGAAGATAAACTTAAAGAAAAGAATAGGGAAGTGAAAAGAGCTAGGACCGGTGATGGGAACTTCTCCAATACTATGTCCGATGGACAAGATCGACCAAGATTTAGACAAAGGTTTTCCAACCAAGGTTTCTTTAGTGCTCCTCCAAGGGTCAACAAGGATAGGGTGTCCAACCCTAAACCTTAAGGAGGTAATGGTAGTGGTTCTTATGTGGCTAGATCTACTTGTGTGAAGTGTGGAAGGAAGTATGATGGTAAGTACCTAGTCAGCACGGATGGTTGCTTTAGTTGTGGGAAGAGTTGTCAGAAGATGAGAGATTGTCTGATGCTTAAGGCTCAAGGAAGAGAGGGCAAGCAAGCTCCTCCTAGCGGTTCGAACTCCAATGCTCCCAAGCAAAACCGCTTCTATGCTCTCCAAAACCAAGGTGAACAAGAGAATTCTTCGGACGTGGTCACCGGTATGTTAAAATTTATCCATATAGATGTGTATGCATTGTTAGACCCCGGTGCTAATTTTTCTTTTGTGACGCCATATGTGGCAATGAGATTTGATATGCTCCCTGATGTGTTGTTAGAACCTTTTTCTGTCTCTTCTCTGGTTGGTGATTCTGTGGTGGCTAAGAGGGTTTATAGAAGATGCCCCATTTCCCTATCCCATAGAGTGACTCTTGTTGATTTGGTAGAACTTGACATGTTAGATTTCGATGTGATACTTGGTATGGATTGGTTGCACTCTTGTTATGCGTCGATTGATTGTAGCACTCGGGGTAGTCAAGTTTCAGTTCCCAAATGAGCCTGTCCTTTAGTGGAAGGGGGAAATTCTTTGCCTAAGGGTCAGTTTGTCTTATGTTTGAAGTCTAGAAAGATGATCTCCAATGGTTGAATTTACCATATTGTTAGGGTGAGGGATGTAGATTCCACGACCCCTACTTTTGAGTCGTTCCCCATTGTGAAAGAATTCCTGAAAGTATTCCCGGATGATCTACCCAGTATTCCTCCCAAGGGGGAAATAGACTTCGGTATTGACCTTCTCCCATATACGCAACCTATCTCAATTCTCTTTATAATATGGCCCCGACTGAGTTAAAGGAGTTGAGAGAATAGTTGAAGGACTTGTTGGATAAGGCCTTCATCTAACCGAGTATCTCACCATGGGGTGCTCCCGTGTTGTTTGTTAGAAAGAAAGATGGGTCTCTTTGTATGTGCATCAATTATTGTCAGTTTAACAAAGTGACCATTAAGAACAAGTATCCTCTTCCAAGGATAGACGATTTGTTTGATCAATTACAAGGGGCAAGTTACTTCTCGAAAATTGACTTTAGGTCGGGTTATCACCAATTAAGGATGAGAGGTGAAGATATTCCAAAGATAACTTTTAGAACCCGGTATGGTCATTATGAGTTTTTGGTTATGTCGTTTGGGTTGACTAATGCTCCGGCGGTGTTTATGGACTTGATGAATAGGGTGTTTAGACAATACCTTGACATGTTTGTGATTGTGTACATTGATGACATTTTGATCTATTCAAGGAGTGAGAATGAGCATGTGGACCATTTGAGAATTCTAATGCAAGTTCTTAAGGACCATCAACTTTTCATAAAGTTTAGTAAGTGTGAATTTTGGTTAAGGTCTGTGGCTTTCCTTGGTCATATTGTGTCAAGTAGGGAAATTGCGGTGGATCCTAAGAAGACGGATGCGGTCAAGAGTTGTCCAAGACCTCTAACTCCTTCGGACATTAGAAGCTTTTTGGGTTTGGCCGGTTATTAAAGAAGATTTGTTGAGGGTTTTTCTTCCATTGCCTCTCCGATGACGACTTTGTCTCTAAAGAAGGCTAAGTTCATTTGGTTGGAAGCTTGTGAGAAAAGTTTCCAAGAGTTGAAGGATGGACTTACTTCCTCTCCGGTGTAGACCTTACCGGAAGTTACAAATAGTTTTGTGGTGTATTGTGATACCTCTAGAGTTGGGTTGGGGTATGTGCTTATGCAAAATGGTAAGGTGATTGCCTATGCTTCAAGGCAACTTAAAGTCCATGAGAAGAAGTATCCTACCCATGACCTTGAGTTAGCGGCGGTTGTTTTTGCCTTAAAGATTTGGAGGCATTATCTATATGGGGTTCATGTTGATGTGTTTACCTATCATAAGAGTTTACAATATGTGTTTAGTCAAAATGATTTGAATCTTCGCCAAAGAAGGTGGCTTGATTATTGAAGGATTATGACATGAGTGTTCTTTATCACATCGACAAGGAAAATGTGGCAGCGGATGCTCTTCGTAGGTTGTCTATGGGAAGCGTTGCTCATGTAGATGATGATAAGAAAGATTTGGTTCGGGATGTTAATAGGTTGGCCCGGTTAGGTGTTCAATTAGTGGATTCCACCAAGGGTGGGGTCATGGTTCACAATGGGTCCGAATCATCTTTTGTGGCGGATGTGAAATCTAATCAAAGTTTTGATCCTATTTTGGTTGAATTGAAAGAGGCGGTACTTAAGAAATCCGTTGAGGCTTTCTCCCAAGGGGGAGATGGTTTACTTAGATACCAAGGCCGTTTATGTGTTCCTATTGTTGATGACTTGAGAGAGCTAATCTTGTCTGAAGCTCATAGTTCTCGATATTCTATTCACCCGGGAGCCACCAAGATGTACCGTGACTTTTGCGAGGTCTATTGGTGGAATGTGATGAAGAAAGATATCGCGGAGTTTGTGGCTAAGTGTCCTAATTATCAATAAGTTAGGGTTGAGCATCAAAGACCGAGAGGTTTATCCCAAGATATAGGTATTCCCACTTGGAATTGGGAAAACGTGAATATGGACTTTATTGTTGGTTTACCCCGCACCCCGAGACAACATGACTCTATTTGGGTTATTGTAGATCGGATGACAAAATCGGCTCACTTTATTCCCGTCAAAGTTTCCTATTCAGCGGAGGACTATGCCAAGTTGTGTATAAGAGAAATGGTGAAGTTGCATAGAGTTCCTTTATCCATTATTTCTGATCGTGGCCCTCAATTCACCTCTCACTATTGGAGGTTTTTTCAAAAGGGCCTAGACACTAAGGTTAAGCTTAGCTCGGCTTTTCATCCCCAAACCGATGGGCTAGCGGAGCGCACCATCAAAACATTGGAAGATATGTTAAGGGCTTGTGTGATTGACTTTAAGGGTAATTGGGATGACCATTTTTCATTGGTAGAGTTTGCCTAAAATAATAGCTATCACTCAAGTGTTGGTAGTGCTCCATTTGAGGCTTTGTATGGTAGGAGGTTTAGATCTCCTATAGGTTGATTCAAAGTGGGGGAAATTTCTTTGATAGGTCTCGAGTTGGTTTTAGAGGCCATGGAAAAAGTCTGACGTATTAGAGAGATATTGAGAACAGCTCAAAGCCGGCAAAAGTCTTATGCCGATGTGAGGAGAAGGGATATAGAATTTGAGGTTAACGATTGGGTCTATTTGAATATCTCACCCATGAAGGGTGTGATGATATTTGGCAAGAAGGGGAAACTTAGTCCCCGGTATGTAGGCCTCTACCAAATTTTGAGGCTTATTGATAAAGTTGCCTATGAGTTAGATTTGCCAAGTTAGTTGGCTTTAGTGCATCCGGTATTTCATGTTTCTATGCTCAAGAAGTGTGTTGGAGATCCTGCATCCATAATACCCTTAGAAGGGTTCGGGGTTGATGAAAGTCTTTCATATGAGGAAGTTCCGGTAGAGATTCTAGAATGGCAAGTTAAGAGGTTGAGAAATAAGGAAATAGCTTCCGTGAAGGTTTTGTGGTAGAATCATCTAGTTGAGGGTGATACTTGAGAGGCCGAGGCCGATATGAAGTCCCGCTATCCTCATCTTTTTATTCTACTCCTACTCTAGCTTGAGGTAAGTAGTTCCTCTTGAGTTTTCCTTTTTTTGGGAGTCATGTGTGTTATTTGAGTTTTCCATGATTTTCCTCATGTTGTTGTGCATTGAGTAAGAGTTACCTATATGCTTCATGAGATGAATTGTTGAACATTCTTTAGTTATGTTTGTTTTGAGAGTAAATTGCATAAAGGCTCCATGAGGTTGTGTTGAGCATGCTTTTAGTTTGGAGAAGGTAATTCCTCCTATGAATATGAGAAATATTGAGATTTCTTGCATAATGGGTTGTTAGATGTAGTTCCTACTTACTTGTGATGCATTGTGTATGTTTGAGATGGAGTTGATGTTTCCTCCTTTGAATTGTGTATTATTTTGATGTTGCATGCATGATGGACTGCTAGTCTATATTCTTTACATCCGTAAAATATCTAGATCGTCATTCGAGGACGAATGTTCCCAAGGGGGAGATAAACTAGAGCTTGGCGTAAGGGTGAGACTCATGGAGGAGGCCAAGAGCCAAGGGCATGAGGGCAAGAGCTAGGGGAAAGGGCCAAGGCTGCCCAAAATTACCAAGACACTGCCCACCATGCCACGAGGGCCTTCACGACCCGTGGTGGTGAGGCAGTGAGCTCCCAAGGACTGCCCCATGTTGGCTCCACTTCACGAGCCACCTCACAGCCCGTGGTGAATACCATGGCCCGTGGGAAAGCTCGTGGGGTTGCCTTGACTTTGTGGGGGAAAAGTTGAGGTGGCCTAGCCGCTGGTCAAGGGACCACGGGAACCATGAAGGGCCGGGGTACCCTTGACGGCTCGTGAAGAGGGCCGTGGTGTCTGCACTAGGCTGCCCAATTAAGGGCACTATGGGAAATTTATTTTTAAGTGGGTACTAAGTGAGGTCACTTTGCCAAAGTTTTTTACACCTATATAACTGATTTTAACCCTTTAAACTCACCCCTGAACTCATTATTTCCAAAATCCCAAATCAATTCCTAAAAGTGCATCCTCTCCAAATATTCTCTCTCTAGAACTTAAGGAAGAAGAAGGATATTCAAGCTAGGGTTCAAGGAGCTAGGTTCTTCTCATCAATTTCATTGGGCTTTGTTTTTAAGGCATGGTAGTCCTTCATCCATGGATAGCCTTCATCCATGGAGTCCCTTCAAAATCGCAATTTCAAAGATAAAAATCCCCAAATGTTAGGGTTTGATTCCAAAGTCATGGGTTCCTTTCAAAATCAATTCTAATGATTAAATCATGTTGTATTAAGCATGAATTGATGATTTTCTATGGTTTTTATGATGTATCCCCAAGAACCCATGAAATCCCCATATGTCTCAATTGTGATCTTGTGATGTGGGTCTTTGTTGATGAAAGAGGAATGTTATGATATTATGTATATAGTGATTGGGTTACTTGAATTATGATGATATCCATGTCTAATGTAGTGAATTCTAGATGTGTTGATTGAATGTGATCTTTGAACGTTGAAAAGGGCAAAGTATGAGAATAATGCATGTTTATGAGATCTATGTATATGCTTTAAGAATATTTTGAGAGTGAAGTGTTTATGGTTATGATGTAGTTTTTGTGTTGTTGAAAGGATATCCTCAATACACACTTATGGATGAATATGATATGATGTGAAAGGTTTTCTCACATAATGAAGATTCTAAGGTTGAAAGGCTTTCTCACCTAATTGAATCTAAGATATGTATATCTAGACATGGACGGTGAAAGGTTATTCTCACGCATGATCTAAGAGCTATCCTCTGAATTATGTTGGATTGAGTGTCAAGATATTTTTCCATGAATATGAATTAAGTCAAGACTTAATAACTACTCCGAGGGAATTAATGCTTAGCACCGAGTAGATATTGTATATGAGATGGAAACTTTTACGCTAGTTGAGCCCGGCTTTCAAATGGGATCCTTTTACTCTAGAGGAGTCCAGCTTCCCAAAGTATGTCTCATGAGATGGAAAACTTTTACGCTAGTTGATTCCGGGTTTCTAGTAGCAATCTCCATATCCCATACACTATGAGCCCCCATAGGTTATTAGCTAGTGGATCCACCTAAGCTAAAAGTATGGTTCTACCTTAGGCAAGTAGGACACCCCTTTTCGGTTTGGGTAACACCGGGGGATCATGTATAGCTCACATGGTCTCATGTCGGTTAAGGCTTATTCCCACAATAAGAACAAGAATGAATTATGAACTATTATTACTCAATAAGCTTTGTATATGAATTTTGAAAGGATTTTAAGATGATGATGACTATGTTGGCTTTGTTGTTATGACTTATGCTCTCTAAACTCTTATATCATGTTTAAATTGATAAATTGCATACTTTCAAATGAAATGCCCGTTTTAGCATGTTTTTAATGTTTTTATGCATGGCTATCATATTTAGTGCATTTTTGTACAAACACCTACTTTTCTACATTTTCCCCAAGTGTAGGGTCCGGTTATCGAGGTGATCATTCTAGTGGCTAAAGCTTGGACTTGTGTATCTTCCTAGCTTGTTGGTGAGTCCTCATGGTTCGAGGACGGCTTTTTCTCATGTCATAGTTTCGTTTCATATATTTCCCTTTTTGGACATGTTGTATGGGCTAGGCCCTATTTCATTCAAACATTGTAATAGATGGCTATGTTGAGACTTAAAGTCTAGACTTCCGCTTTATTTCTATGAAAATTTTAGACTTGAAATGTGTTTTTACTCTTATTTTTCTATTGCTTATGTTATGAAGAGTAAGTGGCTTGTATGGAGTCCTTCGGGATTCTATACGTCATGTTACATCTAGGGGGTACCCCTGGGTCGTGACATGTATCCTTATACCACATCCATAGGAGATGGTTATTTTATCACGCCTTACTTGGGTTATATTTTCTATGCATTGGTCTTCATGACCAAGATATAAACAAGATGGTTATGATCTCACAACCTCGAATCGAGACCTGATCCCATCTTAAAACTCGAACCGACCCCTACTCAAGAGACGATCTGAGAACTGACCCTAATATGGACTCGAGACATGACCCTGTCCTCCATCCAAGACTCGACCCATTATTTTTTTTCATATACTTTCGTTGTTTTTATACATATATCAAATATATGTTATACTTATTTATTTATAATTAGTATTTTTTTTTAAAAAAAAATTGTGGTTGTACAAGAACATAAATTCATAAAATCTTATAATATGTACTGCTTTTGTCCCAATTTATATGACATACTTTCTTTTATAGACCGTCTAAAAAATGAAACATTTCTGTGTTTAGTAACAATTTAATTTTAAATTATTTATTTTTGCCCTAATAAGATGATTTATAGCCAAAAAATATTTATGACTTATTTTAGACCAAAAACTTTAAAAGTCCTTTTTTCTTTCTTAAAATTTGAGTGTAATCATAATACGTCATATAAATTGGGATGGAGGGAGTGATACTTAATTATTTATGAAGATTTTTTTGGATATATAGGTACAAAAATTTATTGATATGTATAAAAGGAAATAAAAAAGTAGTGTAAAATTTGATGGGTTGGGTTATGATACATCATTCGTGTAACACCTCAGAACTTACCAGACCTGAACAACAGAAATTTTGGTGAACCACAGAAGGGTTCACAGACCGTGAAAGGGACCACGGTCTGTCGACCTGCTCGTGGCTCACACCAACCCAGGAATGGTGGACCACAGAGCCCTTCACGGGTCGTGGACCACCACACGAGCCGTGGGAAGGCTCATGGAGGCGAGGCAGAGCCACAAGGGCTCAAGCATCAGACCACGGAGTCCTCCACAGGTTGTGGTCATGATGACAGGCTGTAGGAGAGTCTGTCGTCCTTCAGCAAGCAGATCCCCAGGCCAAGTGAAGAACCACAGTGATCTTCAGGGTCCGTGATCCTTCACACGGGCCATAGTAGGGCTCGTGGATGGACCCCCCAGAACTAGTAAGCACTGGCCAAGAATCATGACCCACTTGACGGGCCGTGGTCCCTTTGACCGTCCGTCAGTGGCTCCGTGGAAGTCCTCGTCAGCTTTTAAGTTCGGATCATTTGGGTCTTTTCCCCTATGCATTGGGCATTTAAACTACGTCGTTTTACACCTAAACTACGTCGTTTTACTCAGTTTATACCTAATAATCTAGTCAGAACCTAACCAAAACCTCTATTCTCCAAAATTATTCGAAACTAGAGCAGAAAGAGGAGGAAAAGTCGACCAGCCCCTCAAGAACAAGCGGAAGGTTTTCTTCAAGTTTAAGCCCCGAAATCGAAGGAAATCTCCGTAGATTTCATCACCAGGTATGTGGGATTTCACTAGTGGGTTCCTTTCATTCACTAGGTCAATATAATTCAGTCAGCTCCTTGATTCTCTATATCATGTTTAGACCTAGGGTTTCTAAAACCCTGGGATTTTTTTTAGATTTAGCTGTTGTAGTATCCTTAATAAAAATGACATGTTTTCTCAGAAAGGTTGCTTAATTCCTTGTATGAAGCTCAGAACACTAGTTTGTATAAATTCTCTTAGTCATGAATTATACTTGCTAGGTCAGGTAAACAAATAATCATGCTCCAGATTTAGAATGTCACATTATCAGTTTATGAATGTTGCATTCTCATATTGCATGTCAGTATTTGAGCTATTCAGTATGTCAGTTACATTTGTATCATATACATATTCAGTTGGGAGCAGACTTAGCACCGAGTTGGACTAGGGTTCAGTATACCCTCATAGTCCTAGTAATACATGCCCCGTAGGAGTATTAGTCTCGTCTGTTGGGCATCAGATTTAGTGATCACACCAGTAATCCCTTTATACCCCTTGCAAGGTATATTGGGTCCTCTCGATGGAGAGTATACATCGGACTTCACATTTAGCTCACATGGTTTTATGACGGTTAATAGTAGCTCCCACAGTCAGACTCTTAGTGCATTTGACCAGGTTTTCAGTATATACTTCAGTATTAAGTTTAACATTTCATGTTCATGATTAGTACTTGGTCATTGCATTTAGTTTAGCTTTTCAGTTATCTTTTCGATATTTTCATTCTTGCCCGGTTTACAGTATTGTGCAGTTATGCCTGGTTTCAGCTTATATATATGTTTGTTCAGCTTAGTATTTATATCCTGCATGCTCATTACATTGAAAGTACTGACGCATACTCTTCGCTACATCCTTTCATGATGTAGGTTCAGGTACTCAACATCCAGATCGCGCTTAGATCGATTATCGGTCCGCACTCAGCAGCTTCTGTGGTGAGTCCTCATATTCAGAGGACAACATACATGCTTTCATTTTATTATTTTTATTCAGTTTTCAATTTTTGTTAGAGTGAGCTGGGGGCATGTCCCAACAACTCAACTCAATTAGAGGCTTTTTAGACATAGTAGTAGAATCAGCTTGAATTGTTGAGGTTATGTTTCAGTTATTATTAAACTCTCAGTATAGTTTATACATTCAGACTAGTTGGGTTTTCCCCATTTTCCAGTTATCTATCGATTTAGCTTCCGCATAGTTCATGTTTATTTAGTTATCTTTCAGTGTGCTTATGATATGCCAGGCACATAGTTAGCTTGGGGTCCTTCGTGATCTTATGTCTCGTGTTACGTCAAGGGGGTAGCCTCGGGGTGTGACAATCTTACTATCAGAGTCTTAGGTTCAAGATTCCTAGGATGTATGTAAGCCGCACTAAGTAGAGTCTCTTTCATGGTGTGAAGTGTACCACATCAATGAGAGGGAGGCTACGAAATGTCTTAAGAATAAACTTCACTTTCTTTGTTATTCTTATCGTGCATGGGTATGATCCAACTTCTCCTTTCTAATTCTTTGTTATGCGTTTCAGATCATTCCTCATCGTAGAGCTAACCCACGAAATCATTATGCACGCAATGATAACGCAGTTCCTCCAGTCTTGAACAATGAGGTTACGAATGCAGAATTTCAGAATGCAATCCAGCTCTTGGCTCAGAGTATGGCCCATCAGAATAATTAGCAGGTCCCAGTTCCTACTAACACCAATGGTGGATCAGCTGCAGCTAGGGTTCGAGACTTTGTTCGGATGAATCCTCCTTAGTTTCTAGGGTCAAAGGTTAGTGAGGACCCACATATATTTATTGATGAGGTTAAGAAAATTCTTGTAGTAATACAAGTGACTGGAACTGAGAGTGTTGAGTTAGCATCCTAGCAACTGAAGGATGTGGCTCATATCTGGTTCACTCAGTGGAAAGATAACAGGGGTGCAGATGCAGCTCCTGTAACTTGGGATTTTTTTACTAGAGCTTTCCTAGACAGATTCTTCCCAAGGGAATTGATATAAGCTAAGGCACAAGAGTTTATGAACTTGAAGCAGGGTTCAATGTCGGTCCAAGAGTACTTGCTAAAGTTCACTCAGCTTTCCAGGTATGCTCCACACATGGTTGACGATTCAAGGGCACAAATGAGTAAGTTACTATTTTGGGTATCTGATCTGGTGAAGAGCGAGTGTAGGAATGCTATGTTGTTAGGGGATATGGATATCTCCAGACTCATGATCATGTTGAGCAGGCTGAGGGAGATAAGCTTAGGGAAATTGCTAAGGACAACAAGAAGGCTAGAACGGGGAATTATGAATACACTCAGCAGAAGTCGAGTGGTGGAAACCGTTCACAGTTTCAGAAGAGGTCTACAGCCCCAGCACCTTCATCAGCTAGTGCCCTATCCCCCAGATTTTGACAGGATCATAAACGTAGGGAATTAGGCTCTAAGTCTCAAGGGAGTGCTTTAGGTAACAGGACTTACTCAACTTGTCCAAAGTGTGGAAAAAACCATTCTGGCGACTGTCTTACAGGCAAGGAAGGGTGCTTTGGGTGTACTCTGTCTGGCCGTAGGTTGAAGGATTGCCCTTCTGCCTGACAGGGGCAAGGAGGTAACAACAATAGGGCCCAATCTAGAGTTCCAGCAGCACGAGTAGGTCGCCCAACTCAACAGGGTACTTCATCTGGTATAGGTGGCGGTCAGCGCCAGAACAGGTTGTATACTCTCCATGCTCACCAGGATCAGGAAGATTCTCCTAATGTGGTCACTCGTACGTTACAAGTCTTTCATTTAGATGTTTATGCATTGTTAGATCCAGGGTCTACATTGTCTTTTGTAACTCCTTATATAGCAATAAACTTCGGTGTCTGTCAAAAAATTCTCTCAGAACCCTTCTCAGACTCTACTCCAGTTGGTGACCCAGTTATAGCTAGACGGGTATAAAGAAATTGCCCTATCAGAGTCTTTCTAAAAGTCACCTCAGCAGATCTTGTAGAGTTAGAAATGGTAGATTTCGATATCATTCTAGTCATGGATTGGTTACATTCCAGTTATGTTTCAATCGATTCTAGAACTAGAATCGTTCGGTTTCAGTTTCCAAATGAGCCAGTCTTAGAATAGAAGGGTAGTAGCTCACTGCCTATGGGTCGATTCATCTCTTACCTTAAGGCTAGAAAAATAATTTCCAAGGGGTATATCTATCATCTTGTTCGGGTTAAGGATTCAAACTCCGAAACCCCAACTCTTGAGTCAGTCCCAGTATTAAATGACTTTTAAGAAGTGTTTCTAGAAGATCCTTCCGGAGTTCCTCCCAAAAGGGAAATTGACTTCGGAATAGATCTCCTTCTAGATACCCGACCTATTTTGATTCCTCCTTACAGAATGGTTCTAGACGAGCTTAAGGAATTGAAAGAGCAGTTGAAAGATCTTCTAGATAAGGGCTTAATCAGACCTAGTATCTCTCCATGGGGTACTCCAGTGTTGTTCGTGAAAAAGAAAGACGGTTCTCTCAAAATGTGCATTGACTATCGTCAGTTGAACAAAGTCACCATCAAGAATAAGTATCCCATCCCAAAGATTGATGACTTGTTTGACCAACTTCAGGGTGTTAATTTCTTTTCTAAGATAGACTTCAGATCTGTCTATCATCATCTCAGGGTCAGAGATAGTGACATTCCGACGACAGCCTTCGGGACACGGTATGGTCAATATGAATTAGAAGTTATGTCTTTTTGACTAACAAATGCTCCAGCATCATTCATGGATTTAATGAACAGGGTGTTCAAATAGTATTTGGACTTGTTCGTTATCATTTTTATTGATGGTATCCTTATTTATTCACGGAGTGAGGATGAGCATGCGACTCATCTGAGAGTTGTTCTGCAAACTCTCAAAGATCGCTAGTTATTCTCTGACTTCAGCAAATGTGAATTCTGGTTACAGTCTGTCACTTTCCTTGGTCATGTGGTATCTAGCGAAGGGATCCGACTGGATTCTCATAAAATTGAGCCAGTGAAACACTGACCAAGACCCACCTCTCCAACAGATATCAGAAGTTTCTTGGGTTTGGCCGGTTATTACATGAGAATTGTTGAAGGATTTTCATCCGTAGCTTACCCGTTGACCAAGTTGACTCAAAAGAAAGTCAACTTTCAGTTGTCAGATGAGTGTGAGAAAAGCTTCTCAAAACTGAGGACTAGGTTGACTACAACTCCGATCTTGACTCTACCATATCGGCCAAACGGTTATGTAATTTATTGTGATGCATACAGGGTTGGCCTAGGTTGTGTTGATGCAGCGAGGTAAGTTCATAGCTTATACTTCTAGAAAACTTAAGGTTCATGAGAAGAACTACCCAACTCATGTCCTCGAGCTTGCAGCCGTAGTAATTGCTTTAATGATTTGAAGATACTACTTGTATGGTGTTCATGTTGATGTATTCACAGACCATAAGAGCCTCTAGTATGTTTTCACCAAGACAGAGTTGAATCTTCGTCAGAGGAGATGGCTTGAATTCCTCAAAGACTATGACGTGAATGTTCTTTACCATCCTGGTAAGGCCAATGTAGTGGTTGGTGCTCTCAGCAGGCTGTCTATGGGTAGTGTAGCACATGTTGAGGAAGAAAGAAAAGAGCTAGCCAAAGATGTTCACCGGCTTGCTGGCTTAGGATTTTTCCTTACGGACACATCAGATAGTGGGGTGATAGTTCAGAACGGATCAGAATCTTCATTGGTAGCAGAGGTTAAGGAGAAACAGGATAGTGATCCTATATTACTTCAGTTGTAACGTGCAGTTCATCAGTAGAAAGTTGAGGTTTTCTCCCTAGGGGGAGATGGTGTACTTCGTTACCAGGGCCGCTTATGTGTTCCTAATGTGTGTGAGTTGAGGCAGCATATCCTTACAGAAGCTCATAACTCTAGGTATTCCATTCATCCAGGTGCCACTAAGATGTACCGTGATCTATAGGAATTCTTTTGGGGGAACGGCATGAAGAGGGACATAAAAGATTTTGTGGCTACGTGTTCTTACTGTCAACATGTTAAGGTAGAACATCAGAAACCAGAAGGTATGACTCAGGAAATTAACATTCCTACAGGGAAGTGGGAAGTGATAAATATGGACTTCATGACGGGTTTACCTCGTACTTGCAGACAACATGACTCCATTTGGGTGATAGTCGACAGAGTCACTAAGTCCGCTCACTTCTTGGCTGTCAAGACTCAAGATTCAGCGGAGGACTACGCAAAACTCTACATCAATGAGATAGTCAAGGTGTAAACTCTACATCCGATTCTAGGTGTAAATGATCGTTAAGCAGTTTAAAACCCAACGTAGAGTTGGGGTCGATCCCACAGAGAGTGGTACGTGTCTAAAATTCAATTAAAAAGTACAAATGTGTTCTAAATGGTTATAGGAATAAAAATTATCAAAAACATAAAATTAAATCTAAAAGGGTGACAACTAATGTCGGATGGGGGGTTTGGTTTTGCAATGAACAACCGAAACAACAATGAAAACAAGGGAAAATAACAATATGGAGAGGAGATCTTGGGATTTGATCGATTATAGGCTAATTATTCTATATGGGTAATTTAAATCTAACGATGATTTGCTGAAACATTGTGGGTAGGCTGGACTTTAAATGCAATAGTTTTCTCTCGAACAACTATTACGATTCAAGTGATTTCTTTCAAACATCAACAAGCTTAACAAGATAACCATCCCACAACCTTAATACATCCACTCTCTCGAGCTAGATGGGTAGGATTGGATTTAAGATTCACTCTCTTGAGCTGAACCCATATTAATCAAATACCCACAAATCATTAATCAAAAGCTTTGGTCCCAAAACCTCTTTCTCAAGAAAGCTAAGAACTCAAAATTAGAATTGCATTTGCAACTACAATTCATAAATTAAAACTCAACTAATGACTAAACCCACACTAATACAACAATTCCATCATCAAACAACAATACCCATACGATAATTAGACAAATAAACACATGATCACACCCCAATAATTGGGATTTTAGCTACACATCATGAAAATAGAGAAACAATTACCAAATGCATTATCCACGATCTTGGTAAGAGTGTCCAAGCCTTAACAATGATTTCTAAGAATGAAATTCAAAGAACCACTTTCCAAATCTTCAAAAATCATACAATTCCAACTCAAAAATCAAGAGAAATCTCTAAGTCTAGAATGGGAACTGTAATATCTGGGTGAGAACGCTGGCAAACAACTGGAAGAGTACTATAAGGGAACTCCTCAAAAATACATTTAAAATCCCATTTATAGTTTCCCAAAATTTAGCCTGAAAAGCCATTAGGCGAGGTAAGTCGGGCTCGCCGAGTGTTTCAGCGATCCGCCCTTTGCTCTCTTCCATCGCCATTTTGCATTGGTTCTCAGCATCCTCAAGTCCTGTAACTTTGGGCGATCCATTTTGTCATCGCGAAATCGATTGACGATTCGCCGACTGCCCATTTCTATCGCCGACTTGGTTTCTTCCCTTAGGGCTAGCACGCTGGAACTTTAAGCAGTCTGAAGAGCCACTCGGCGGTCCGCCGAGTGGTCTTGGCGATCACCAGGATTGCTTTTCTCCACTTCTTCAGCTTATTTAGTTCCTTTTTGCCTGTTAGTGTCCTTGCTTTGCTCCCTAGTCCACATGCCTGAAAATCAAGGCTTTAACATCAATTTCTAGCACAAAATAGGCATTTGAGGACACTAAAACTATCAAAACAAAGCCCTAAATGAGTCCAAATCTCAGACTCATTAACACCTCCAACTTAAACTTTTGCTTGTCCTCTAGTAAAACTCAAGATCAGCAGTTCAATAAGGATGTCTACAAATAGTGCTGCATAAGACTCAACATAAATGCACACAATAAGGTTCAAATTTCACATACAATTATCAATTGTGCACTCAAAGATTCAAATTGTGACTCACCATTATCAAAGATGCTCAAGTTCACAATGCTTGCTTCAAATGCAAGTTCAAGCTCAAGAAAGGTACTCAAATCCCCTCACAACCAAGATGATTCCATCTTCACACAAAATTTCTCAACAATTTAATGTTCTGGAATCCATACAACTCTCACACTCACAAAGATGAACACATGCATGACTTCACCCATAGGTTTGCCCTTATTTTCCAATCAACATTCGTTTCAGCTTGCTCAAGATGAAAAAGTTCTTTTCAAGGCTTGTAATGGGGTTGAGTGTAAAGGTATGGTCATTTAGGCTTAGTGGCTTCTACCTTCATGCAGTATGGTCTGAACATCACTTTCCTCCTTTTCTTTAACATGTCAAACATGCTCACAATCCACCCTATTATTCAACTTCATTTGAACCACAGAATACCACATTTCTTTTGCAATGTTCACTACTTTATTTCACAACTTTTTCGGTCTTTTTCTTTTCTTTCTTCTTTTTCATTCCTTTTTCTCTTTTCTTCTTCTCTACTTTTTTTTTTTACATGGAGGGGTTCCATCTTTTTCAAATCAATCACACAAAGGGGGATTTCTCACACGTCTTGACTTTCCTTCACTTTTCACCACACCCCCAACTTAGGCTTTTGGCCTAAGTTGGCTATTCAAACAAACCACACTTCATGAAAGTTATGGAAGAATGGATAAAGAGAAGTCACAATATCTCAAGCTTCTTCCAAGAAAGGGGTAAGGCTCAAAAGGTGCCAAACAAGGTTCACACATCTCACAAGGTTGGCCACAAAAGAGGTATATTGCCAAGTTGGTTGACTCTTCAAAATACTTCCCTAAGATTATTTCAAGAGCTTGGATCACTCAATCGACTGGACTAACGAGGCAAATTCTAGGTGTCACCACACACAATGTTCAAAGTAATCTCATCACACAAGGCATTGGTACCAATATCAAACAAGACTCCGCACTTTCTAGCCCGCGTGCAATGCTCATCACAAGAGACTCATTCGACAACTGGTTAGTTAAAACAAGATGCAAAAAGTTCACATATTATCTATGTAACTTCGTTTGCCTCATAGTAGTCGCACATTAATTTTGTTCAATTATGATCACTATTTAAGTCATCGGTATTGACCACAACCGACACTCAAATTTGCACAAGAACAACCACAATCATACATAAAAGAGGTGGCAATTTTTTTTTAAAAAATTAGGTTCAAAACCAATTTCATTCAAAACAATGGGCCACAAGCTAAAACATCCACAACACAATTCAACAATCAAGACGTATATATTAAAGCCCAATATTCACAAAACAATCACAAGACAAGAGGTAGGTATGGAAATACCTCACCCCACCCAATAAAATAAGCAGTTGTCCCCAAATGCAACTAAAACAAAAAAATAGTCAATAAAACGATAGAGAGGGAGGTAAAAAGTCATCCTGCTAGCCTAAGCCTTGGGTGAAGTCTGCATCACAGTCACTCTGTCTATCGAGGCATCAATGCCTGGGGTCTCAGCAATCTTGGCTCCACTGGAGCCCACCATGGACACATCTCTCAGAGAGGCCTGCAAAACTAAATCTACCATGGCCTCCTCTAAGTCAGTCAGGCCCTCAAAAACAGCCTCATCTCACACCTCAAGTTGCTCCTCATCTGTCTCGGCCTCAGACTCCACCACAGCAACATCCGCCCTAGTATCATCTCTAGTGGTAGCCGGAGGTACCTCAGCACAGGCTGGAACATCAACACTCGGCTCATCTGGATTTCCACTGTCCCAAATAGTGAAGTGAAGTTTTTGGACTTCAGCTGGTCCACATCCTTCCTCAACCTAATAATATCGGCCTACAAGGTCGTCACCTCCTCAGAAGATCTCTGTCCTCACTCACACACCACTACTCTCATTGTGAAGGTATCAATAGAAGCCTGGAGAGGCTTCAATGCAGCAGTGATAGCTCACTCGATCATCCGGGGGACCTCAGCCTCTAGCTATGAAGCACGCACATCGACAGAATGGGCTAGGTGCCCTATCTTGAGAAGCATGGCTTGAGTGATCAGAGGTCGAGAGGTAGAAGTGCTAGCAGCAGACCTAGAGGGAGGGGGGAGCAGTGGAAGTACCCGGAGTGCTAGAAGGAACGGAGCTACAGGTACTTGAAGGCCCAGAGGTTAGAGTAGGAAAAGCTGCCTCTACAGGTATCGTATCAACATCAATCTCTGGGGATGTGTCTACTGGAGGTTCTCTCCTCCTATCAGCCTCATCCCGTGTGTACTCGGCCTCTATACACCGGATGTCGGTGGAAGAAGTGGGTGTAACCTCAACATCCCTCTTCTCATCATGAGGAATTCCTGCCCGATGAAACAACTCTATGATCAGTACTTGAAAGGGAAGGGACGTTTGGCGTTGTTTGGCCCTCATGGCCATTTCTTTCTCAATAATCAATCACAAATTCAGCTACTTCCTGGCTATGATAGACCCGAGACAGGCCGCCTTTGGGTGGCGGAGAATGGACTCATTCTTTGACGGAATGATTGTGCTGTTGATGAATCCAAACTAGTACCGAGCTGCTATGTTTAGGTCCTTCTTTTCTATTGGCGCTCCGGACTCAATCCATCTCGGGGTGGTGTCAGAAATCAAGGGTTCTAGCCAACCCTTCAGTTCATCCAGAGTCTTTATAGTGATGATACCCTGGTACTCGTGCTCAATGTCTGTAGCCCTCTCAAATACAATATTGATCTCATTGTTGCTGCATCTCACTTGCTTCCCTCAGACCATCAGATACTTCACCGGTGTGAAGGCACTGGCCTTCTTCTTCCGCTAGGGTACCAGATCACTGTAGGCTGAGTAGAATTCTCGAACCTAGGTAGGAATGTATGGGCCAGGGGGACTGTGAAAATCTTGAATCTGTGGAACCTAAGGGTGTCCCACACATTTGGATGCATGTCCACTACGCCATCTGTGGACAATCTCTTCTCATCCAAGATGGTCCTCAATCAATTGGCCTTAAACCGATTGAGTAACCGGGGAGGAGGACCCTGAACCGGTGGTGCTGGAACCACCATAATTGCTGGTGCTGGCACTCAATCTAAAGCAGGAGGGGTCAGCTCCGGAATCCTAGATGGATCATGATGAGCTTTGGAACGAAGCTCTTATCGCTGGGCCTGTAATAACTGGTTATCCTCAGGCTCAGAGAATGAAGCCTGAGAATCAAATGACTCTCCCTCACTGCCAGAGTTGTACCCGAGTGTCTCAGCTATGTGCGCTTTGCCTTTACCCTTGCCTCCCTTACGAGGTAACTTCTTACCCTTTGCGCTGGAAGCAGCTACTTCCTAATTTATCACAATCCCATGTGCCCGCTTTCGGGGTGGCATGCCACTATCATTCAAGTTTGTTCTAGCCCTTGTTGCAACCCACGTAGAAAATTGTTAGAAAAAGCTCAAGAAAAATGTAGAAATTGAGTTGTAGAAAGACTCGCCGAACCAGTCACCGAGTCACTTAGGCGAGCCAGATTGGGCTCGACGAAAGTACTAGCGCAAAAATTCTCAAAACTCAAGCCAAGTCGGCGATGTGCAGGGCCATTCGGTGAGCTAAAAGTAGCCCACCAAAACTTACAGTGTATTTTAAGGGTTAGGGGCGCAGAAAGGGCGATCAAGAAGACCTTTCGGTGAGTCTCCGAGTGAACTCGGTGAGCTCAAGCATCTCACCGAAAGTCACAGAATAAACTCAACCAAGATTTGAAATTATGGGCGATCTGAGGAGGACTTCAACAAATCGCCAAACCGCTCGGCAAGCTTGACGTAGCTCGCCAAACAACCCAACGTGCTAGTTTTCAACCCCAAGCTTCAAAATCAAACCCGCAGCCCCCGAATTCAAAATCAAATACACACACCATTCAATTAAGACTAGACCCATACTACCCATGCCCTCGGGGTACTCAGACTTCTCTCGATTTGGCTAAAATTAGCCATTTGACGACTTTTGCTCTTATGAATGACGCCAAACGCTCCATCATTGGACATATTACATCATTTAGCACAATTCGGGGTTACTTAGACTTCACCACACTAGACCCATTACATTTATACCGCAACCCTATAATTTAGAATCGATTTTAATAAACAAGACACATGAATCGATTAATTTTAAGCACTTCGGCACACATTTCAATTCAATATGGGCAAAACAATACTTAAACACGATTATAGTGATTACCCAACACAAAAACAACCACAAATTACCTATTGCATTTGATTTCAACCATAAAATTAAAGTACGGGGTTCGGAAAACCAACATGTATGCCGAATTTAGAATTTGAATAGCTAGGCGGCAAAGTTCCCCAATTTCGAGCACGATTCCACACAAAAATACAGGTAAAAGCAATAAAATATAGAAGATAAAAAGTTGGGTGAGACGGTACGAAGTTAGAAATGATAGAAGGTGAAGGATTTTGAAATTTTAAATTGTTTGGCCTTTAAAACCTTTCAGTTCGCGGCACCTTCGGCGGAGTAAGTCATCCTCGCCGAACCATTCGGCGATGCGCTGAGTGGTATTTTCCTCGCCAAGTTTTACAGGACTCCCAACAATTTTGGGGGTTCAAACGGAGGACAAGGTCGGGCTCGCCGACCTGTTCGCCGAGATAGCAAATTGCCCGCCGAGTTTTACAGAGTGCCCCTTTAAGGTTGGTAATTCCATAGGAGGTCCAAATCGGGGCTCGCCGACGTGTTCGGCGTGCCGCCGACTGGACTTTGGGCTCGCTAAACTACCTATTTTCCAACACTCTTCACTTTTCAACATGCACAATCAACACCCGTTATTCAAAATCAAAAACTAAGGCATTAAAAACTTGGGTTGCCTCCCAAGAAGTGCCTTAGTTAATATCGTGGCACGACGAGGATACCAAATCAAGCTTCATTTTTGGGGTTTGCCATTGTGTCACTAGGCAACCCCCCTTGTTGTCTTGGAATCAAATGAGAAGAAATTTTACCAATTTGGGTCTCCAACTGCTTAATAGAGACTGAGTGAGAGGTCACCGTCTGATTGAGAGTTGAGACATCCTCTTTCATCTCTTTCAAGACTTTGTCTCACACTTAAACTTTGTCGAGAATGCGTGAGAGTATATCTTCTGTACGGACACCTTCGGATTCCTTGGGTTTTTGTAGCTCATGGAGAGGGACGTACCTGTCCTTGTCCCCCTCTCTCTCCTTCCATGTGGCATTACGATCACAGCAATCTCTATCACGGTCTCTCCAGCCCTCATCTTTGTTCCAACCTTGAATTCCAGTTGGTCTTGGGTAGTTTGCACGATAACCTCCTCCTTGATTGTCTAGAAAGTTCACTTCCTCAATGTACATCGCTTCAAATTGTTCTTAATCGGTGTTTACTCCACGATATTCTAAAGTTATCGGTGCAAGTCGCAATTTTTTTGAGGCAATTTTTGTATCGTTTATGTATTACCGACAACATTAACACTCTTTGTACCAACACCCATGACATTTTTAGCCAAGATATCCAGCTGGGTCATCATTTTTGCCATGTTTTGGTCTCTCTCTTGATCTTTTTCTATCTGTTCTTTTGTCATTCTAAACGTGAGAGCAGATACCTGATCTTCACGAGTGTGCCATGCTCTATTGATCTTAGTCATGCAATCAAGGAGTTGGGACGCTGTTGCATTATACCACTAGGAGATAGTTGATCAGCCACTCCTTTGTTCACTGAATCGAGACTCCCATAGAAGTGTTGCAGCAACACATTAGATGGAAGTCCATGACTTGGGCACTGAAGTACCAGCTTCTTAAATCTCAGCCATGTTTCATTGATTGGCTCACCTTCCAAGCGTTTGAAACCTTAGATGCCATCTCTTAGAGTCATCATCTTCGATGGGGGAAAAAATCTCTCTTTGAATGTTGTGGTAAGCTCATCCCAAGAGGTGATAGAGTCCCTTGGTAACTCAGCCAACCATTTAGTAGCTTCACCCATCAAAGAGAATGGAAACAACCTGAAGCAGATTGATTCTTGTGAAATGTTCTTAAATGAGAACGGACCACAGACATCCACAAAGTTCCTAATATGCTTATGGGGATCCTCATGAGCCAGCCCCCCAAATAATCATTTAAGTTGTAGGAGTTGAAACATTGTGCTAGTAATGTGGAAAACAACGTTTCCTTCAGCCGGAGGTAGACGAACTGCACCAGCACCACCCAATTAAATTGGGTCATTAACATCGTTAAGATTTCCAATATCGTCTTGGTGCCCCACTTGGCTACCATTACTTCCATTTACACTCATCTCTTCCATTGTTTAACACAAACAAATAAAACACAGAACAAATTAAGTCGGTTCAACTATAACACAAAAGAACACAATTTAACTTCAATAATAGAATATCAAACAACACCCCTCCCCAGCAGCGGCGCCAATTTGATTAACGTTTCAAGCACACCTCACCCGATCCTAGGTGCAAACGATCGTTAAGCAGTATAAAACCCAACGAAGAGTTGGGGTCGATCCCACAGAGAGTGGTACGTGTATAAAATTCAATGAAGAAGTATAAATGTGTTATAAAGGGTTATAGGAATAAAAATTATCGAAAACATACAATTAAATCTAAAAGGGTGACATGTTAGATGGGGGGTTTGGTTTTGCAATGAACAGCTGAAACAACAATGAAAGCAGGGGAAAATAACAATATAGAAAGGAGTTCTTGGGATATGATCGATTATAGGCTAATTATGCTATATGGGTAATTGAAATCTAACGATGATTTGCTGAAACATTGTGGGTAGGATGGACTTTAAATGCAATAGTTTTCTCTCGAACAACTATTACGGTTCAAGTGATTTCTTTCAAACATCAACAAGCTTAATAAGATAACCAGCCCACAACCTTAATACATCCACTCTGTCGAGCTAGATGGGTAGGATTGGATTTAAGATTCACTCTCTCGAGCAGAACCCATATTAATTCAATACCCACAAATCATTAATCAAAAGCTTTGGTCCCAAAACCTCTTTCTCAAGAAAGCTAAGAACTCAAAATTAGAATTGCATTTGCAACTACAATTCATAAATTAAAACTCAGCTGATGACTAAACCCAAACTAAAACAGCAATTTCATCATTAAACAACAATAACCATACAATAATTAGACAAATAGACACATGATCACACCCCAAGAATTGGGGTTTTAGCTACACATCATAAAAACAGAGAAACAATTACCAAATGCATTTGCCATGATCTGGTTAAGAGGCTCCAAGCCTTTACAATGATTTCTAAAAATGAAATTCAAAGACCCACTTTCCAAATCTTCCAAAATTATACAATTCCAATCAACAATCACGAGAAAACTGTGAGTCTAGAATGGGAACTTTAATATCTGAGTGAGAACTATGGAAAAGAACTAGAAGAGTACTAGATGAGAACTCCTCAAAATTACATTTAAAATCCCATTTATAGTTTCCCAAAATTTAGCCTGAAAAGCCATTAGGCGAGGTAAGTCTAGCTCGCCGAGTGGTTCGGTGATCCGCCCTTTGCTCTCTTTCCATCACCATTTTTCATTGGTTCTCAGCATCCTCAAGGTCTGTAACTTTGGGTGATCAATTTTGTCATCGTGGAACCGATCGGCGATTCGCTAACTGCCTATTTCTATCACCGACTTTGTTTCTTCCCTTAGGGCTGGCACGCTAGAACATTAGGCGGTTTGAAGAGCCACTCGGCGGTTCGGTGAGTGGTCTTGGCGATCACCAGGATTGCTTTTCTCCACTTCTTCAGCTTATTTTGTTCCTTTTTGCCTGTTAGTGTCCTTCCTTTTCTCCTTAGTCCACATGCCTGAAAATCAAGGCCTTAACATCAGTTTCTAGCACAAATTAGGCATTTGAGGACACTAAAACTATCAAAACAAAAACCTAAATGAGTCAAAATCTTGGACTCATCAACAGGCTGCATGGGGTTCCCTTGTCTATCATCTCAGATAGAGGTCCTCAGTTTACCTCTCATTTCTTGAAATTGTTTCAGAAAGGTCTTGGTACTCAGGTAAATCTCAGTACAACATTTCATCCACAGATGGATGGTCAGGCAGAACGTACTATTCAGACATTAGGGGACATGTTGAGAGCTTGCGTGATCAATTTCAAGGGTAGTTGGGGTGATCACCTACCTCTCATAGAGTTCACCTATAATAATAGCTTCAATTCCAGTATTTAGATGACCCCTTATGAGGCCCTATATGGGCGTAGATGCAGGTCCCCGATTGGTTTGTTTGATGTAGGTGAAGCAGCCTTGATAGGGCCCGATTCCGTTCATGAAGCTATGGAAAAAGATTAGCTAAGGAGAAGGGACATAGTGTTCGAAATCGATGATTGGGTTTTCCTGAAGGTGTCACCTATGAAAGGGGTGATGAGATTTGGCAAGAAAGGGAAGCTCAGTCCTAGATATGTAGGTCCTTACAAAATCCTGATAAAAGGGTTGGTAATGTGGCATATGAGTTAGAGTTTCCAGCAGAACTAGAAGCGGTTCATCCAGTCTTTCACATTTTCTTGTTGAAGAAGTGTGTTGATGATGTGGTATCAATAGTACAATTAGAGAGTGTGGCTTTGAAGGATAGTCTCATTTATGAAGAAATTCCAGTTGAGATCCTTGATTGTCAGGTTCATAGGTTGAGGAATAAGGAAGTCACTTCAGTGAAAGTTTTGTGGAGGAGTCAGTCCGTAGAGGGAGCTACTTGGGAAGCAGAAGCAGCCTTGAAGTCCTAGTTTCCTCACCTCTTTCCTTACAATTTTGTTTCAACTCGAGGAAATAGTTCATGTCCAGCCTTTAAGTTACTCTTGTGTAATTCAGTCTCAGCATCTTGTTCCCTCAGTTATTCTTGCATTTCAGCATATTTGCATGTTCTTGGAACTCATTTCAGGTAGATATTAGTTTCTAGTACTTGGTGGTAGGGATTTCAGCTCTTTCCCTCCATTCTCAGCTAGTTTAGACTTCATTCGAGGACGAATGTTCCCGAGGGGGAGATGTTGTAACACCTGAGAACTTAACAGATCTGAACAACAGAAATTTTGGTGAACCATGGAAGGGTTCACGGACCTTGGAAGGAACCACGGTTCGTCGACCTGCTCGTGGCTCACACCCACCCAGTAGTGGTGGACCATGGAGCCCATCACGGGCTGTGGACCACCACACGAACCGTGGGTAGGCTCGTGGAGGTGAGTTAGAGCCACCAGGGCTCAGGCATCAGACCATGGAGCCCTCCACGGGTCGTGGTCATGATGACGGGTTGTGGGAGGGTCCGTCGTCCTTCAGCCAGCAAACCCCCAGCCCAAGTGAAGAATCATGGTGGCCTTCACGGTCCGTGGTCCTACACACGGGCCGTGGTAGGGGTCGTGGATGGACCTCCTCAGAACTAGTAAGCGCTGGCCAAGAACCACGATCCACTTGACGGGTCGTGGTCCCTTTGACTGTCCATCTGTGGCTCCGTGAAAGGTGTCGTCAGCTTTTAAGTTTGGGTCATTTTTCTCTTTTCCCCTATGCATTGGGCCTTTAAACTACGTCGTTTACACCTAAACTATGTCGTTTTACTAAAATTAAACCTAATAATCTAGTCAGAACATAACCAAATCCTCTATTCTCCAAAATCATTATAAACTAGAGCAGAAAGAGGAGGAAAAGTCGTTCAGCCTCTCAAGAACAAGAAGAAGGTTTTCTTCAAGTTTCAGCCCCAAAATCGAAGGAATTCTCTGTAGACTTCGTCACCAAGTATGTGGGATTTCACTAGTGGGTTCCTTTCATCCATTAGGTCCCTAGAATTTAGTCAGCACCTTGATTCTACATATCTTGTTTAGACCTAGGGTTTCTAAAACCTTGGGATTTTATTGTGATTTAGCTGTTGTAGTATCCTTAATCGAAATAACATGTTTTCTTTGAAAGGTTACTTAATTCCTTGTATGAAATTCAGAACCCTATTATGTATAACTCTCTTAGTTCATGAATTATACTTGCTAGGTCAGTTAAACAGACAATCATGCTCCAGATTTCGAATGTCACATAATCAGTTTATAAATTGTTACATTCTCATATTAGATGTCAGTATTTGAGCTATTCAGTATGTCAGTTACATTTGTATCATATACATATTCAATTGGGAGCAGACTTAGCACCGAGTTGGACTAGGGTTCAGTGTACCCTCAGAGTCCTAGAACTACGTCCCACCGTAGGAGTATAAGTTCCCTCTGTTGGGCATCAGATTTAGTGATCACGCCAGTCATGCCTTTATACCCCTGACAAGGTATATTGGGTCCTCTAAATGGGGTGTATACATCAAACTCCACGTTTAGCTCACGTGGTTTTAGGTCGGTTAATAGTAGCTCCCACATTCAGACTCATAGTGCATTTGACCATGTTTTAAGTATATACTTCAGTATTCAGTTTAGCATGTCATGTTCATTATTAGTACTTGGTCATTGCATTAAGTTTAGCTTTTCAGTTATCAGTTCAGTATTTACATTCTTGCCTAGTTTACAGTATTTTTTGGTTATGCCTTGTTTTAGCTTATATATATGTTTGTTCAGCTTAGTATCTATATCATGCATGCTCAGTACATTCAAAGTGCTAACACATACTCTGCGCTAAATCCATTCATGATGTAGGTTCAGGTACTCAACATCCAGATCGCACTTAGATCGATTCTCGGTCCACACTCAGCAGCTTCAATGGTGAGTCCTCATATTCCGAGAACAACAAACATGCTTTCATTTTAGTCTTTTTATTCAGTTTTCAGTTTTTCTTAAAGTGAGCTGGGGGGGCACCTCCCCGTAACTCAACTCAGTTAGAGGCTTTTAAGACATAGTAGTAGAATCAGCTTTAATTGTTGAGGTTATCTTCAGTTATTATTAAACTCTCAGTATAGTTTATGCATTCAGACTAGTTGGGTTTCCCCCATTTTCCAGTTATCTATTAATTTAGCTTCCCCATAGATCATGTTTATTTAGTTATCATTCAGTGTGTTTATGATATGCCAGACACAGGGTTAGCTTGGAGTCATTCGTGATCCTAGGTCCCATGTTACGTCAAATGGGTAGCCTCATGGCGTGACAATGTAGCCCAACTTGACCAAGCCTATCTTAGCCCAAGATTGATTTGGACTAGGTTGGGCATTTACCCATCTATTGTTTCAGATCATCTTAACCCGCCCAACTTTAGTCCAAGCTATCCATTTTCTACCCCTATGTGTGGAGTGGTTGTCAATGCTTGGGTTGGCTAGTTATGGGAGGAAGATCGTGCCTCAAAGGTTGATAATAGTGATTGTGTGTTAATAATGGATAGAGTAATGATAAAAAGTCTATATATATAATTGAGTTATTATTTAATGATAAATTCCATACAATATTAAACAATTCATACCTATTAAAGATAAACTAGGGATTATATCAAAGAGAAAAACACTTAATAAATTGTAATATAAATAATACAAATTCAGACTTTCCGCAATTAGAAATAAACGGGATATCAATCAAAGATTCTTTAATATTTACATAGCTAGGTTGCCTGCTAACCAGATAAAAGAGAGAGAAGTTAGAACAAGTACTACCCCCCTCCCCCAAAGCTTGGTAAAAGGTCGTAATTCTTATCTATATGCTCGGATTGATTTTTAAGCATTAATATTGGGGGCTTTCTGAAACAAATTTATAGGCATTGGACTTTAAGGTTACAAGTCATATATTTACTAATCCTGGAAAAATATGTAGAATTTACAACTATGAGATAATTTGGATCATCAGGGTTGCCTCGCATAAAATACAAAGTACACATGTAAATATAAAAACACAAGATTCCAAATCCACAAACCAGATCATTACCTTAAGCCATTTGATTATATATGAAGATCGATAATCATTTCTCACATGGATTTCTTCCTAGAACTGAGTTATTTATGTCCCACCCTTTCTTCTTAAGTTGGTGATATTGGACAAGCCATGATCGCCATGTTGATTTCAGGTTAAACTTTCTTGCCAAATATCATTGGTAACTGAATGTCAAAGATTACTGATAAATAACTTGCATTTATAATATAACGAGAGCATATGCTTCTGATTCCATTTCAAGTATATACCTATATGCCATTCATTCTCCATCTGAACTAATGCATGACTTTAACTCTGATATGTATAGTTTTTGTCAGGAAACAAGGGATAGTTATTAGTATAGCTTACATACAATATTAAATAAATTTGATACATTTGAATTCTCACAGCACGACAACTCGAGCTAAGCTTAAAACTGTGGTGTGATAGATGAAGAATTCCAAGGAGAGGAAATACAACCATCTCCTTAGAATGAGAATTACTTAATCATTGTCAGTTCAAACTCATGGTGAAGCATTAAAAGTACTTGCATCACACCAGTGTTCCAACAAGAGGTAATGAAACACAACTGCCTTTCAAATCAGTAATTTTAAATAAAGCACCACTTTCACTAAAAGAACTAAGTGGTTTCTATGACCTTTTAAATCTTAAATAAGGTGCCAATAAGAATGTCCTTGAAAGACTCAAGTTTTTCAACCATAGCATCAAGCATGACTAGAATATCAGCATGTAGGCCCAATAAAATCAAAGAGGAAGGAGCTTTGACCTTTGAGGAGGTGGCAGCTGCAGGATCTTCAAACTCATGGTTGAGAACCCAGGAATTCTGAGTGCAAACATAGCCCAACTAATGAAAACCTTAGAGTTATAACACTGTTTGACAGGAAGGACAGGGATTTCAACCAAATTGATATTATTTCCATCAAGATGTCAGATGACGATGCCATAATGCAATGTAAGAGTATCAAAAGAACCTTCAATAATATAGTTAAGAACGGAAGAGGAAAGCTTAAGTTTATGCTTTGATATAAGGAAGTAGGTAAGGAGAGTATCATGCTAAGTAAGGGGGGACATAAACCTTGCATGAGGTAGGAGAGTTGTAGCCACGATGTGAGCGATGACCCTAGTTTCAAAAGAAAGGGTTGGATCATTCAAGAGAAACAAATTCCATGGCTTGTAGAAAAGACTTCATTGGCAATCCTAAACATGTTGCTTCCTGTATTTCTGGTAGATTTCACTTACAATATGGTACTTTTACTAATGTTTCTCATATTTGATCAGCCAACTCGTTATATTTTCTCCATCTGGACAATGTTCTTTACACCCTCAAAAAATGGCAACAAACAGTCGCCCTTTCAATGCCCCACAAATTTCCACACACGAAAATTATTTAATTTGGTCTATGAGCATAAAATCATATTTTGAAACCTTTGTGATATGTGATGTTGTGATGGAAGAAAAATCCTAAGAACAATATTTTACAAATCCTACAAATGTTCATATTAAATCACATTCAAAAGAGCTTTTAGACATGCAGTAACTAAAGCAAAGGAGAAGTGTTTAATATATGAAACAATTGATTCTATAGTATTAAATTTGGATACGAATTGGGGAAGGGGGAGGCGGGGACTCTTCTTTTGTGGCTCTCTTGCCCCATCTGTAATTCTAATTGTTCCTGATTGTCATAAAGGTTTTCGAGGGTGGGGGGGGGTGGGGGGAGGGGGGGCTAATATTTGCAATGGAACTTCTGGAAAGAAATATAAGGACATTAGCTGAAGTGTATCACTGGTGACTTTTGGGTTCCAAGTATTTGTAAACAACACCTGCTGCAACTCATCTCTCATAAAATTCATGATATCAAAACAATTATCATGTGCAACTGATATTCCAAAGTGGAGGTGATGGTTTGATATTGACGCAAATGCTTCTAAAGATTAAGAGTAAGTTTTTTTAAATTATATATTTCATTATGTCGAAAGATGAGACGCTATACGGATTGTTGCTCTTTTTTTTCATCTAAAATCTTGAATAATATGTCATATTTTAGTGGCAATGGTTTGTAGTATAATATTATTGTAACGTATTATTTTGCGATTATCTAAAATTATTCATTTTTGATAGTTTATTCTATGTTTGATTTTATTATGCATGACTCATCTTGATCATCAACCAACATGATAGTAGATTTAGTGGAAGTTAGGATAGATCTAAATCACATATTTAGTGATAAATTCTACTATTTGAAACATTTAGGGTGCAGGCTCGATCAGATTATTAAATAAAAAACTATTTTATTTTTGTTAAAGGTTTTGTTTATTTGAAACTTTTATTTTAGTTTTTTTTAAAATATATTGTGAATTTATTCCAGCCTCGAAGTTTGTTGTTCTCTTCTTTTTTAACAAATTCATTTTACAAGCAGATGATCAATGGGAACTCGAACCCACTGATTGATAAAACGGGGAGTCCAACCAAAACATATAAATCTCGAGTTGGCAAGCAATATAGTTGATTAACTTTTATTAGATAGTTATTGTTTGTACATTTGAGGAAGTTTTATCAAAAATATGACCAAGCCAATTAAGTCAGATTTTCAAATAGAAGAATCATGTAAAACCAATTAAGTCAGTTTTTTGGTGAATTCAATTTTTTCAATTTTATTCAGCCTTTTTTTAAAAAAAAATAAGGTTGATTGATTTTTTTAAAATGGTGTAATTTCTTGCAAGATATTCGATATTCGAGTGATCTAATTTTGATATATCAGAGAATAACAAAAGGAGTCGACAAAAAAAACTCACCGCTCAAAAGTGAAGAATATAAGAAAATCAAAGAAACTTTATTTATTTTCTTTCATCGCTTAATAGCATAACAAAATGGAACCATCAAACTTTTGTAGCTAATCAACCTCAATATGTGCTTACTAGATGTTGCACTTCTAAAAAAAGAGTTACCAGTTTCTTGCCCATGATAATAGAAACAAACAAATATAAACCCCTACTTGTGCCACTAGAACATTTGTTGTTTACCTATTTTCTTTACTTAGGAACAAAAGAATAAAATATAATATAAGTTATATAGAATTTGAAAAAAAGTGTAAAATTATAAATATTAAATAGTAGTTGTATAGTTGATTTGATTTAATTTATCAGTTATCGGTTTTACTTAAAATCAAAATCAATCCAAATTTTATTGGTTTTTAATATTAAAAACAAACAGAAAAACTATCGAATTTTTATGATATGATTTTATTTTTCGCTTGGTTTGATTTATTTATTTTCTGGGAACATCGCTACCTACAATTACCTAGATTATTCAAATATACCACTCATTCATGAGGAATTAAGGATTGTCCAATGTGGACAGACATTATTATGTGATACTGATATTTTGATGATGTGTACACCACATAACATGACACCTCAGTGATCCAACCCAAGATACCCCTTCCCTTTCTTTATTCATCCACCACAAGCATTTACTATCCCTCCCTCACCATTGCTAGTACCATTAACATTACTAAAATTACATTCAAGTCCTCTTTATGAAATTTTAGCCAATTATCTCTTTTTGGAACACATGTTTAGTACTCCTACTACTAACATTGATAACGTCTCTTTATTGTTGTTACATGTCTGTCTCTCTCTTTCTCTCCTACTTCTAATACCAAAAACGCAATTCTTCGATGACTTAGATACTTCGACGATAGGTAAGTAGCCTATTATGGATACCCAAACCCACGACAACCTTAAGCGAACACCGATGTAGTGCAATGAACTCCGTTAAAGACCTTCGATAATGACTGAAATTAAGCTTCTTGTTTCTTCGTTCTTTATTATTTACAACGCCAACCAAGTTTTGTCTAGATTTTCTATCATAGTTACTTTGTTTTAAAATCAATTATGATTTACTCCACAACTCATTATGTCAGAGTAGGAGATTAGTGTATCATTTGTTGAGGCACTATGAAATAATGTCTTGATAAGACGAAGAATGTGTGCTAGCGAAGCATGGTAAAATTGTTTGGCACCACAAATAGATGGCTTAGTTGATCGGGATGGGAGTGTCTGTCATAATGATCATATTTTGACTTAAATAAAGAATAAGGTTACAGTCAAATTATATTTTTCAGGTACAAATTTCTTTTTTCAAGCTCATGTTAAGATTTTTTCAAGAATATTTTTAACAATATTAAAGTTCAGATATTTCAAATGCTTTTAAATGTTCTCATGGTTTTTAGAATTTGTACATAATGTGTTCATGGTTTCCTAAGTCTCGTTCTAGCTTTAGTGAGGGGATTATTGAGATTTATTGAGTATATTTGTGGGTGTACTGACTTTTTATTTACTTGGGACCTACATTGGGTTGTGTCAATGTTGATACATGTTTTTCAAATGACCAGGTGACAAGCTAGGGCCTTCTCTTTCTCCAACAACTATTGGTCAGGTATGTTTTGTGGAATATTTTATTTTCTTCATATTCAATTGTGTATTTATTTCTTTGTTGTTTTGAGGATTAGCTAGGAAGTCTTTGACATATAAAATTTGTGAGCTTTTTGTTAGAGGCTCCATAGATAGTGTCAGTTGGGTCATAATTTTCTTCACGTTTGATTTAGATTTTATACAAAATAAGATTAACTTATTTTGACCTAAAATGTAACAATTTGTTTTTTTAAAAATACAATGATCAATCTTAGAATTATAGCATACTTTTATCAAATCATATTTTAAGAAGATTTTTTTTAAAAAAAAAAATTAGATTGTGGTGCATAGTATTTCATATTTAAGTATGGAGATAAAAGTCGAGATGGTCCATGTGGTCAAGTCAAGGACCCAGATGTCGATTCCAACTTGATCAGAAATTTGTGTTATGAAAAGATTATTTTTTTATTGCCACTCATACTATTCATAAGTTAGTTTGTACCACATTTTCTTATTTTAAAGATGTTCCTAGAAATGGCCCATATATAGTTATAAGATTGTGAGGTGATTGTACCCTACTCCTGATTGGTACAAATGTAATAGACATGGTACATCCAAGGCTAATCCTGTCCCTAGTTCAACTATTTTTTTTAAAAACAGTGATGATGATCTTGTAGGAGTAAAAGGGAGGAATTTACCAGTTTCTACACCTTGTGGCAGAAGTAGTGACTATAAGAGAGAGAATTCATTATTGCATTAAAAAAAGTTATTGCCCATAATAGTAGAAACTGATTCTCTTC
The DNA here is from genome assembly GCA_029582245.1 of Solanum etuberosum. Taxonomy (NCBI): domain Eukaryota; kingdom Viridiplantae; phylum Streptophyta; class Magnoliopsida; order Solanales; family Solanaceae; genus Solanum; species Solanum etuberosum. The sequence continues at coordinate 56,567 of JAJONR010001515.1, read as the reverse complement.
TAATCACAAAAGTTAGTAAGGTATTTTTGTTATTAATCATTATTCTTGCACATAACGGATACTACGAAGAGGCAATTTTACTCTAATCTAATACCTAAAAGGATTTTATATAGTCTATATATTATGCTATCTCGTGAGAGTTTAAGGTGTATAATAATTACATACTGAGACATAGCCATTGGGTGAGGTTTTCATTTACTACTTTCTGGTACAACTAATGATAACTGGTGACTTTTGGTTTAAGAATGTTCGATTACCTACTTTTCATTGATTATTATCTTAGAGTTCTCCTTATATATGTGGTATTAATCTCTTTGAAATTTAACCTATCAAGGAAGAACAATTGGAAAAGATTAGTGAGTGGTGAGTGACCTTGCATCCTTTAAACAACAACCTAAAACTATCTATTTTTTTTTATTTGTGCTGGAACTTAGAGATTATTTTTATGTGAGGCCTTAGTTTCTATAAATATCATCTTATCAATGATAATTAATAAGGAAAAACGCAGTGTTTCTTACCTAATAGCTTTCCGGATAAAGAAATAGTTCTTTTGAGAATGTTTCAGATCGAGAATTGATATATTTGTCTTAACAATATTTCTATTATTCTTCTATAAACCAATAGTAGAGGCTTTTCGGATATGATGTTGGTAGCGAAAGAAGACGATGACGGCGTAGTTGTGGTTGAAATACATAAAAAGGTTCATCTTATCAGCATCTATAATAAAAAGAACAAATTGGATCATAGTAGCAAGAATTGAATCGAAATGTACCTTGAACCGTAATACCTCCTCTTGTTTCTGTTGTTGCTGACTTTCCTATCTTCATCTTCATCATGGGCTGTAGGGGAGGACAAAGATAAAATGTTGAAGATATTGTCGTACTGCTGGCCGGAGTTCTCAACGATTTCTCTAGATTTTTCAAATTAGTTTACTTTCCTATTTAATTCATGACTTTCCACTTCTGATTTTGTTTTATTGGATTAGTTTTTTTAAGGAAAAATTACATAAATACAAAAGTTAAGATATCATAATCTCTAAAACTTCCTATCATTTAATTTTTTTTACAAAAATCTCCTCTCGAATACATCCCTATCCCCTTTCGGAAACATCCCTATCCCCTCTTGGATACATCCCTCCACTATCTGACACATACCTATTCCCTCTCGGAGATATTCCTCCCATTAAGTAATGTATCATTTGTAATGTATTAGACAAAAAAGAATATATCCAAGAGAAATGAAAAATCTGAGATTTTTGTAATTGGGGAAACTTCTGGGATACTTTGTAATAACCCCCAAATGTATGAGATTTTTGTACATTATACTTTTATTTAATAATAGGCTTAGCACTTTGGTCTAGCCCATTCATATAAATATCTATTTGATTGATAAATTTTACCCATTGGGTGATTTTGAAGAGAAAACAAAACCTAGTACATATGTGATCGGCCCACAATGCAATATGTATTTGAAATCAAATCTTTAATGTTCAAGATGAAAGTGTTAAAAAACCAAGTATTCAAGAAGTTAAAGTTTTCGTTATTTTATAACTAGTATGACAACCTTTCTTGAAGTGCCGAACTATGTTCTAACAATCTCGTTTGGCCTCATAGAACATTTCAGAATAAAGTAAATGTTTGATCAATCAGATTCAATATCTATTGTATATATGTAAAAAGAAATTTGACTTTGTACATTGAAACAAGGTTGGTGTATGGGGTCATTCATCTGTCTTACTCCTATTAATTATGAATATTTCTTCTTTTATATAGTACTCACTTCTTTATGTACATTGCATTTTACTTGGTTTATTAATCTATATCTTTTTTCTTCTTTAGGTAATTCAGTAATTATTATTTGAAAAAAATAATATATCTAATTACCTTATTGATCTTTAAATAAGCCCGTTATAGCTCATTCATTAAAATCGTTTATGTTTCCAATCAAACATTGCACAATTAACAATAAATCTTTTAGAGATAATACCTAAGTACCCCTAAACTATGATCAAAATTTCAACGATACCTAAAGTTAACTGGGATCCTATAACCCCCCCCTCCCGTCATAAACTATTTTGAAAATGAATAAACACACCCCCAAAAGTTGACATGGTATAGAGAGTGTGCACACTCTCTTGAAGGCAAGTGATGATTTGTCACGATCTAAAATTGGGACTTTATGGCCTCCACTACAACCTACTGAGTGGACAAGCCTAAACCCAAATAACACAATGTGGAAGACACAATTTATATAAAACATAAATAATAATAATACATGGAAGACAAGGATAATGTATATAAAATGAAGGGCCAAATTAGATATATTTCTACTACGATATAAAATGTACAAAATAGGCCCAAACATGATCAGATGACAAACTAACACAAGATACCAATCCCCGGGACCTGGTGTCACCTTTACAGGAGCTACTATGAATAGAAAGTCATATGTATATATATAGAAAGAACTAACTAGTCCAAAATAAAACATGAGATTCAGGATAAAAGAAGGACAACAACAAGTCTCTGAATGCAGGGAGCTCACCACAAATCTGAGTCTTTGACCGCCACAGGAAATCTAAACGCTCACTGAGTGTGGCTCGAACTGGGAGCTACATCAGGTAAAGATGCAAAACTGAAATATGAGTACCAAAACATGGGGTACCTAGTAGGCATCATAGGCCGACCGAGTTTAGAAAGATAAACTATATAAAAGAAGCATGTTAATACTAGAAAGTCAAGGGGAAGCTAAGGAACAACAAGAGTATAAAAGGGTGCAGGCAAGAAACACCAAGCAAGATACACACAAAACATACAATCCACACACTCAAAGCCAACTCATGCAATGATACAATGTAACACTTTAAGGAAATGGAAGATCCTAAGCCTAGAAGAAACATTGAGCTGCCTGGAATGGTACCTCAAGCTTAACTGTAAGCCAATAACCCGGATAGATGTATCCACGGGCCACCTAGAATGGCACATCGAACTTACAAATAACACATATATATGTATCAACGGGCCGACTGGTATGATACATTGAGCTTATGAACAATGCAAAGCTAAATGATAAACTATAGCCCGAGCCTCAGCAGACGGGCCACCTAGAATGATACATCGATCTCATAAGCGTAAAAACAACTTAAAGGTGCGATAAATCAAGTAAAAGGGCCTTTCTACCACTTGTAAATCAAAACGGGTCTCAAGGACTTCCACTCATTAAGGCTATTTCCCCTTTTTACAAACCAAGTCATTTTTTCAAAAATTCAATCAAGTGGAAACTCCTCAGAAGAATTATCACTACCAAGTCATTTCATACACACAAAATAAGGTAGAACACTCGTAAAACCATAAAACTACTAACCTAGAAGTTCTGCCAATCCAAGCTTACAACCTCAGGCCTAAAAGTGTAATAAACATCCAAAATCACAACTTAAGGATCTATACCATCAGTTAAACCAACCAAACCATTCAAACACAAGACAATACTAAGTTGCACACCACCTATAAGCAAGGTCTAAGTATATTACTCATAAAAGGATCACCTAAACTAAGGCCTCTCCGACTAAAACATAAGCTAAACAACTAACCTGATGGCCATAACTATCCAAAAATTAATAAAGCTCAACACAACCTAAGGTTTCAACCTAAATTATGCAATACTACCACAATATAATTAATTTAACTAAGATAAGTCTAAGAAAATGAGGCAATAATCTACTTCAACAACAAAAACCACACATAAACTATAACTCAAATTCTTTTACCTTCCATAAAACCATGGATAACTTCCAAGCTATCAAGAACACAAAGAGTAACTTAATACGGATACAATGATACCAATATCAATAACTTAAATTGTGGACCAGAATTGGGTAAAAAATTGACCCCAAAATCGAAGCAAAAGAATTATGAAAAGGAAACCATCATATTGTCCTCCTAGAATGAGGATTATATGCCCGAAAGATGGGGAAAATGGGTTTCAATTCGGACCTCAAATAACCAAATTACGACACCTTAAATCTTAGAAATTGGGGATTCTGAGGTTGGAAACGAATTTGAATTATGAAATTAAAGACATAAAAGCATTGAGGAATTTGAATTACGGGTAAGTCCACAAGCCTTAAACAGGAAAGGGACCCTTCAGGAGACCCTAAAAAGTCTGTTTAGGGCACCACTAGCCATTTAGGGACATTCGCTGGTTGTTTAAGGCAACCTGAATTTGGCCTCACTTGTACGGATACCTTGATGGTCCATTTTCAAGTGTAAGTCCCGTATATGGAAGGCAGACCAGCCGAGAAAGGCTGCAAGACTTGGGGTCCTCTAGATGGTTTCCTATACATCAAGCGAGGTCTTGTATGCATAGTCCAACCTTCCATATAAGTAACACCGTAAGCTTTTTAATTCACGGCTATTTAGGTTGTTTCCTATGTGATTAATACCCAAGCTATGTTATTTTAACCCTATTCTAAGCCTAAACTGCCATTTTATTACACCTAGTTAAGGGCTTAGAGAGTGATTATCAGTTCTTTTGCATTCAATAACACTTCAAGTCTTTGGAGCAAGGTTCCAAGATGAGAAATTTCTAGGGTATCGATCATTCCTCGAGCTTCATCAAATTCGCCAAGAACTTTGTTCTTCACGGTATGTAAGACTATCATAGTGTTGGACTAGTTCATCCTCATCCTACATCTACTTTCAAATCAATAAATAACTAGTATAGGGTTATATCCTTATATTTGAGTATTCTTGAGATAAGTTAAATCTGAGTTCTGAGTTCTTGAGTTCCCGATTATTGAATTTCTATTTCTCATTATTGAATTGTTGAATATTGTGCATTGAAATTTATTGAGTTGATTCTTCTTGTCTATTCTTCAGCATGAACCCTTTCCCTGAGTATTCATTTAGTTCTTATAGATAATCATTTAAACAAACGTAAATGTTTTCAACTGATTTCTTAGAAAGCAAAGATGAGTTTTGAGAAAGAATATATGGGAACTAAGTTGTCCAAAATGTATCATTTTTATTACATTGAGAAAGAGAAACTTTAATTTCTAGATGAGTTTAGGGGTTCAGAATTTCTTTAGAGCATTATCTCTTTAAGGAGGGTATTTTGAAAAATTACCCCAAAACAGAGAAAGTGTATCTCTTATATATTTGACCATGAGTATATAATTATTAGGAATAGTATTGAGCACCAATATGGGGATGAGTTTAGACAACTCAAAATCCTCAAAATCCATGTCTTGCAAACATGGGTAAAGGATTATACTTTTTAGATGAATCCTTATTGTGTAGAGGATCCACTTAGTTGAGATTTTCTATACCCCAGCATGATATATGACAGTTCGGGTAGCCTGGGCGAGATACAGTATCATCACATAGCTAAAACTGATGGTTGTCGGTTAGAGAATCTCCTAAATAGAGTTAAAGTGTATTTTCATGTATCACTTATTATATTAAGTACATTGATGAGAAAGTTTCTTAAATCTTTAAATGATTTTACTCTTTTATCTCTTTACATTCAACTTGAGTATATTTTATCTATTAGTATCATTTCTTTTAGTTGTTTCGCTTCAACTATATGACATACTCATACATTTAATGTACTAATTTCATTGAACCTGCATATTTTTGTGATGCAGACACATGTGTTCAGAATCATCAATAAATGTTCCGTTGAGATCCCTCTACACTCTAGACAGTTTTGGTGAGCCTCATTGCATTTCAAAGGACGTCACATTTACTTTCAGTTTGGTTGTTTTATGGTGTCTTGGGTCTTGTCCCGGCACGTATTATTAACATTCGAGGCTTCATAGATAGTTAGAGTTTAAGAGTCTCTCAATATTTTTCTTTTATTTTGAGATGTTTTGCAAGCTATTATATTTATAATATTGACTACTTTCAAACATTTGAGTTGAGTTTATTTGAGATAAAAAAATTAATTGTGCATTTAAAGCTCCTTATTTCTTGAGTTAAGTCTTTCGCTAAGTATTCATCCAGGCCAAGGGTTTTCTTGGGGACCAAAAATGGTCCTCGAGTGCCGGTCATGTCCAGGGTATAGGCTCGGACGTGAAAAACTTGGTATCAGAACACTGATCAAGAGTCCTAGGGTGTCTTTGAAGTCATGTCTAGTTGAGTCTTTCTTATCGGTGTGTAGCACGCCACATCTATAATGTGGAGGCTACGACATTTAGGAACATTTCACTTTATTTTTACTCATTTTCATGCGATAGAGTTCAACTCTATAAAAAGTTCTTCTAATTTGTGCATACATGTGTCTTTTCAGATCATGCCTACACAAAGAGTTGTTCGAGGATGTCATGCTAGGAGGAAAGTTGATCCTCAAGATCAAGATGGTCCCAATGCACCAGAAGTGCAACCCCTATAGGGAGATATCACCAATGATAAGTTTAGAAATGTAATTCAGATGCTAACTCGGGTTGTGGCAAAACAGGATGGTGAACCAAGAGCGGGTCACCAGAATGTAGCTGATACATCTAGAATCCATGAATTCTTGAGAATGAATCCCCTGGAGTTCACTCGGTTGAAGGTCACTGAGGATCCAGTGAACTTCGTGGAGGAGCTTCAAAAAGTATTTGAGGTCATGTGTGTTGTTGATACAGAGCGTGTAAAGTTAGCTTGATATAAGTTCAAAAGTGTTTCTAGGATATTGTATGATCAGTGGAAGAAGAACAAGGCAGAGGGGGCAAAACTTTTGAGCTGGGCTATCTTTGAGGATGCTTTCTTGGGATTCTTCTTTCCCTAGAGCTAAGGGAAGCTATGGTGAGAGAGTTCGTGAATCTAAAATAGTAAGTAATGAGTATGGATGAGTATAACCTGAAGTTTACTCAGCTATCCCGTTATGCATTAGATATGGTGGCAGATATGAGGAGCAGGATGAGTTTGTTCATGTCTTGGATATCCCGTATATCCAATAAGGAAGGTAAGGCAACTATATTGATAGGGGACATGGACATAGCTAGACTCATGATTCATGTGCAGCAGGTTGAGGTGGATGAGTTAAAAGAGAGAGAGGAATTTCACGATAAGGGGCCAAGATAATAAGTAATGAAAAGGGCTATCAGAAGACCAGAAATAGGAATCGGTCATCTTTTCAGCGAGGTCATCTAGACTTGCTCCATCTTCAGCTATTTAACATGCACCTAGAAACAGGAATGATTCCAAGAATCAGAGTTTTTAGAATTTCAGAACTCAAGGTACTTAGTCTCAGGTTAGTGTGGCACAAGGGGCTAGTTGGACCCCTGTTATCACAAGGAGTGGGAGAAACCACCCTAAAGAATGCCGTGATGGATCTAATGGTTGTTTCATATATGGTCAAACAAGTTATTTCATGAGACATTTCCCTAAGAACAGGTAGGGTAATGGGGGTAATAGAGCCCAATATTCTTTAGAAACTTTAGTATATATGACTGCTCAGAAAGGAGCTACTTCAGGAACAGGTGGACGTAGAAAATTATTTGTCTGCAATGGCTAGTTTCCAGGATTAAGAGGACTCGCCTTATGTTGTCCTTGATATGCTTAAAGTCTTTACTCTTTGTGTTTATGCCTTACTTGATCCAAGTGCGAGTTTGTCTAGTGGGACTCCTTATGTAGCCATGAGGTTCCACATTTTCCCAAACAACTTCTTGAGCCCTTCAGTGTTTCCACACCTGTGGGCGAGTCTGTTTTAGCAGAAAGATTCTATCCTGATGGTACCATCTCTTTATATCACAAGGACACCATGGCAGAGTTGGTTGATGTAGACATGGTGGACTTTGATGTTATTTTAGGTATCGACTGACTTCATGCTTGTTATGCCTCAGTCGATTGTAAAACCCAAGTAGTTAAGTTTAAGTTTCCAGATGAGAAAATATTAGAGTGGAGGACTAGTTCAACAGTGCCTAAGTGTCGTTTCATTTCATACCTTAAGGCCATAAAGTTATTTTCTAAGGTTTATAGCTATCACTTAGTTTGAGTGAATCACTTTAGTGTTGAGACACCATATATTCAGTTAATTCCAGTTGTGAGTAATTTCCAGAGGTCTTTCGAGAGGATTTTCTCGAAGTCCCTCCTGAGAGAGAAATAGTTCTCAGAAGAGATTTTATTTCTGATACTCAACCCATTTCTATTCAGCCATATAGAATGGCTTCCACTGAGTTCAAAGAGTTAAAAGACCTGTTAAAAGATCTTCTTGATAAAGGTTTCATTCGACCAAGTGTCTCACCTTGGGGTGCTCCAGTCTTATTCGTGAGGAAGAAAGATGGTTCCCTTAGGATGTGTATTGATCAACCTCAATGAAACAAGGTCACCATAAAGAATAAGTATCCCCTTCCAAGAATTGATGACCTTTTTGACCAACTTCTGAGCACCACTTGTATCTCTAAGGTTGACCTCTTATCTGGCTATCATGAGTTGAAAGTGAGAGAAAGTGACATCCCAAAGACATCATTCAGGACCCGTTATGGTCATTATGAGTTCCTTGTTATGTCCTTTGGTTTGACTAAAGCTTCTGCAACATTCATGGTTATTATGAACAAAAGATTTAAGTAGTATCTGGACATGTTTTTTATTTTATTTATTGATGACAGATTGATATATTCATGGAATGAGGAGGACCATACTAATCATCTCAGAATATAACTCTAAAATCTAAAGGATTAGGATTTGTATGGAAAGTTTTATAAGTGTGAGTTCTTAATTGAGTTACTGGCATTCTTAGTCCATATAGTGTATAGCGATGGAATTCGAGTTGACACTCAGAAAATTGAAACAAAATAGAATTTTCCCAAACCTATGTCCCAAAATGATATATAGAGTTTCTTCGGATTTGCTAGTTACTACAGATGGTTTGTCGAGGGGGTTTCATCTATTTTGTCCCCACTGACTAAGTTGACTAAAAAAAAAGCTATGTTTCAATAGTATGAAGTCTGTGAGCAAAGCTTTTAGGAATTGAAAACTTAGTTAACTACTACCCCGGTATTTAGCCTACCAGAGGGTACAAAAGGTTTTGTCGTCTATTGTGATGCATCCAAAGTGGGACTTGGTTGTGTATTGATGTAGTATGGTAATTTTATAGCCTATGCATGTAGGTAGCTTAAGATTCATGAGAAGAACTACCTTACTCATGATATCGAGCTAGTAGCAGTAAATTTATCTCAAGATATGGTGTCACTATCTCTATGGAATTTAAGTGGATGTGTTCACAGACCACAAGACTCTCCAGTATGTCTTTAGTCAGAAGGACTTACACCTTTGAAAAAGGAGGTGGTTGGACTTATTTAAAGATTATGACATGAGTATTCTCTATCACCCTGGTAAAGCTAATGTTGTTGTTGATGCCTTGAACATGTTGTCCATGGGGAGTAGCACTCGTGTCAAGGAAGGCAAGAAAGAATTTGCAAAGGAAGTTCACAAAAACTCATGTTTGGGAGTTTGTTTGTAGATTCTAGTGAAGGTGAAGTTGTCGTGATGATTGGGGCTGAATCATTATTACTTTTAGATGTGAAGGAGAAACATGACAATCATCCTATTTTACCTAAGTTGAAGGAAAATTTGCATAAGCAGAAAGTGATGGTCTCTGCACAAAGGGGAGATTATGTATTGAGCTCTCAAGGTAAGTTATGTGTTCCAAATGTGTATGAACTCCTAGAGAGAATCATGGAAGAAGCCCATAGTTCTCGATATTCGATTCATCCAGGTGCCACCAAGATGTACCATGATTTGATAGAGGCCCATTGGTGGAGTGGGATGAAGAGTTGCATTGCAAATTTTGTTGCTAAGTGCCCAAATTGCCAGCAATTCAAGGTTGAGCATCAAAGGTCATGTGGTGTAGATCATAATATACCACTTCCGGAATAGAAGTGGGAGATGATTACTATGGACTTCATTACTGTCTTAACGCGATCTCGCATACAACATGATTCCATTTTGGTGATTGTGGATCGGATGACCAAATCATCCCTTTTTTGGCCAGTAAAGACTTCCAATACAATAGAATAATATAAAAATTTGTTCATTTGTGAGATAGTTTGACTGCATGGAGTTCCCTTGTCCATTATTTCAGATAGAGGTGCTCAGTTTACTGTGCAGTTTTGGAAGTCGTTTCAGAAAGTTTTAGGTTCGAAGATGCACCTTAGTATTACTTTTCATCCTCAGACTGATGGTCAACGAGAGCGCACAATTCAGACCTTAGAAGAAATGTTGAGAGCTTGTGTTTCGGAGTTCAAAGGTAATTCGGATGACCACTTGCCTCTTATTGAGTTTGTATATAATAATAGTTATCACTTAAGTATTCAAATGGCTCTGTATGAGGCTTTATATGGCCGAAGGTGTAGATCTCCTATAGGCTGGTTTGAGGGTTGTGAAGCTGAGCTAATAGGACTAGATTTTGTTCATCAATCCATGAAGAAGGTGAAGTCAAATCAGGAGAGGTTGAAAACACTACATAATCATTAGAAATCCTATACTAATGTTAGAAGAATATATTTGGATTTTAAGGTTGAGGATTGTGTATATCTAAAAGTTTCACCCTTGAAGGATGTTATGAGGTTTGTAGGAAAGGGAAGCTCAGTTCCCATTACATTGGTCCTTACTAAATATCCAAGAGGGTTAGTAATGTAGCTTATGAGTTAGAGCTACAACCAGAGTTAGCAGCAGTCCGTCCAATGTTTTAGATTTCTATGCGAAAGAAGTGTTTGGGTGATTGTGTACTTATTGTGCCCACCGAGATTATTGGAGTAAAGGACATACTATCCTATGAGGAGATTCCCATTTTGCAAGTTGAGAACCAAAGAGGTTACATCAGTCAAAGACTTGTGGAGGAACTAATTTGTCGAGGAGGCTACATAGGAAGCCGATGAGGATATGAAAAAGAGTTACCCTCATCTCTTTTCTTCCGACTCAGCTCCAGTCCAAGGTACTAATTCGTTGTAAAGTACTCTTTCATTTGGATATGTTGAGTGTATGTTGCTTTTTTATGCTTATGTTGGGATGATGATTTCTCTCCTACTCTTTTCATGCTAGCTTGAGTTCCATTCGATGACAAATGTTCCCAAAGGGAAGATATTGTTACACCTCGGGATTTGAAAAGGTAAAAGTGAGTTAATGGGCAAGTCAACAAGCCTAAAAGAGGCCAGGGACCCTTCACGAGACCCTAAATGATCTGTTTTGGGCACCACTAGCCGTTTAGGCATAGTGTTTGGCTGTTTAAGGCAATCTGAATTCGGCCTAACTTGTATGGATCCCTAGATTGTCCGCTTACAAGTGTAAGGGATGTAGAGTGAAGTCATTCCAGCCGTGAAAGGCTGCCAGACTTAAGGTCCTCTAGACGGTTCTCTTTATGGCCAGTGAGGCCTTGTACATACCGTCTAGCCTTCCATATATGTCACCCATGAACTTTCTTAAGTCATGGCTATTTTGGTCGTTTCCTATGTGGTAAATACCTAAGCTATATCATTTTAACCCCTATTCTAAGACTAAACAACGACATTTTTACACCTAGATAAGGGCTTAGATAGTGCAAGCCATTTTTTCTATATTCATTAATACTTCAAGTCTTTAGACCAAGGTTCCAAGAGGAGAAAAAGCTAGGGTTTCGAGCATTCTTTGAGCTTCATCGACTTTGCAAAGAACTTTATTCTTCTAGGTATGTAAGGCTATCATAGTGTTGGACTAGTTCATCCTTACGCCCTACAACTACTTTCAAATTAGTAAAAGAGTAATCTAGGTTTATATCCTTAGATATTAGTATTCTTGAGAATAGTTAATGTTGAATTCTGAGTTCTTGAGTTCCAAATTATTGACTTTCTATTCCTAATTATTTAATTGCTAAATATTGTGCATTGAGATTTGTTGAGTTGATTGTTCATGTCTATTCTTCAGCATGAACCCTTTCCCTGAGTATTCAATGAGTTCTTATTGAGAATCTTTTAAGCAAACGTAAATGTTTTAAACTGAGTTCTGACAAAGGAAAGAGGAGTTTTGAGAAATAGTATAAGGGAATTAAGTAGTCTCAAATGTATCATATTTGTTACATTGAGAAAGAGAAACTTTGATTTCTAGATGAGTTTAGGGGTTTAAAGTTTCTTTAGAGAATTATCTCTTTTAAGAGGGTATTTAGAGTAATTACCTCAAAAAAGAGAAAGAGTATCTCTTATACATTTGAGCATGAGTATATAATTATTGGGAGTAGTATTGAGCACTAATACGGGGATGAGTTCAGACAACTCAAAATCCTCATAAACCATGTCTTGCCAACATGGGTAAAGGATCATGCTTTTTAGATGAATCCTTATTGTTTAGTAGATCCACTTAGTTGAGAGGTTCTATACCTTAGCACGGTATATATAGCACAATTCTGGAAGTATGGGCGAGATGTTATATCATCACATAGCTAAAAGTGATGGTTGTCGGTTAGAAAATCTCCCAAATAGAGTTAAAGTGTATTTTCATATGTCATTTATTATATTGAGTTCAGAGATGAGTAAGTTTTTGTAAAGCTTTAAATGCTTTAACTCCTTTATATCATTACATTCAACTTGAATATATTTTATCTATTACTATCCTTTCTTTCAACCGTTGCGCTTCGACTATATAACATACTCTTACATTTAATGTATGGACGTCATTCGACCTGCATCTTTTTGTGATGCAGATACAAGTGTTCAGGATCATCAACAAGCGCTTCGTTGAGATCACTCTACACTCCAGAATTATTTTGTGACCTTCTTACATTCTGGAAGACTTCACATTTACTTTCAGTTTTGTTGTTTTGAGGCGTCGTGGGTATTTTCCCGAAACATATCTTAAACATTAGAGGATTCATAGATAGTTAGAGTTCAAGAATTACACAGTATTTCCCTTTTATTTTTAGATATTTTGCAAACTATTATATTTATCATATTAAGTACATTCAGACTATTGTGTTAAGTTTATTTGAGATAAATGAGTTAAACTCTGCATTTAAAGCTTTATATTTCGTGAGTTAAGTCTTCCGCTTAGTTGTCAGCTAGGACAAGGGTTCTTTTTGGGATCAGAAATGGTCCTCGAGTGCCGGCCACATCCATGGTGTAGGCTCGGGGTGTGACAGTATCCTTCCACTCATTAATTCTGAAAGTGAACTCAGTTCTCCAGTATTTCATTTCTTTGAAAATCTAGGGTTTTACGAAAAGCATGAATATCTTTTTATTTCAGTCTCTTCTCATAAATAGTCTATAAATACATGTTTTTCATATGATTCAGTATCTTTACTTAAGTATATTTTCATGAACCTTCAAAAAATAGATATTTCATGTCTCTAGATTATGTTGTTTTGAATTGCATGTTTCCTTCACAATATAATAATTATCATGATTTGCGTTTTACACAGTTTATCAGTTTCCACATATTTTAGAATACTTTTAGATAAAGTGTCTATTAGTTTCATACATCAGAGTAAACTTCATTTTTCTCAGTTTTGCAAACCATCAGACTGATTTCCGATAAAGTATACTATTAATGGTGTTTTCAGGTAATATATATTATTAGACTATTAGTATTTTCATGAGTCATGATTTAGGATTTAGGTCCAGTCCTATAGATTCCTTTATAAATCTCAGTTCATTTACATTTCTTTAATGCATTTTACTTTAGCCATATCAGGTCTTCGATACACCTACAAGTCTCACGATTAAAAATTACATGACTTATATATGTGTAATCATCTCATAGACCAAGAGCGTCGGCTCATAACAGTAAGGTATATGACATGAATAGCATCCATGTGCTTTTGAACATATTTCAAAAAGTAAGTTCCCGTTTGGTATGGTACATGAAATGCCATCAATAATCTTGGATAAGTTTTCTTATAATTTTTTTTATTAGTAGTATGGAGTTGGGTATGGCATCCATGATTATGAAAACATTTTTAGGAGATAATCACTTATGTTCAGTTCGGCCTAGTATTTAACATCAAGTCAGACTAGGGACAGTCTACCCAAGTCCCAGAACTACGTGATAGTGTAGGCCTAGGTAGCCCTTGTGGGTGCATGCTTTAAATTTAGTTGTTCCGCGTCAGATAAAATAATCATTTATACCTTAGCAAGGTATATTGGGCCCTTTTTTTATGGGGATTGTACATAGAATTATATGTTTTGAACACATTGTTATTTTTCGGTTACTAGTATCTCCCAAGGTTCAGTTTTAGATATTGCATTGACTTTTTACTTAGTTATATCAGTTCAGTACTTATCAAATGCATGTTTTACTATTTTGTCACTGCCTTTCCAAAATTATATGCTGGTTGTATTTAGTTCAACTCATATTGGGCATGTTTAGCATAATTGTATAATGCATGTCTCGCATACTCAGTACATTCAAAGTACTAAACACATACCTTTCTTCGCTATATTAACTTTTCAGAGGTCTTTTAGTAGTGTAGTGATTTTAAAAGGAGAAGGTTAATGATTTTATTGTGATGATGATGGTGTAATAATTCCATCAAAGGTTATAAAAGAGGAGGATGAGGTTTTACTATGAGAAATAGTTAAATGAGAGCCCTTAGTTGGCTCCGAAGGAGTTGGTTAGTAGTAGTCCATGGAGTTGTTAGAGTACTAAGCTTCAATGTGGTGGTAAGGAGTAATATTCTTGGGACGAGATTCCCTATACAGAGGTATAGAATCCGAACCTAAGGATTTGGGTTAAGCTTGAATATAGTGAGAGCGTACCATTAGAATCAGACCTTAGTAAGAGTAACCCCATTCCATACCCAGTCCAGCCGTCATTTAAGGACGAATAATCCCAAGGGGGAGATAATGTAACACGTCGAAAAAAATTTGGGCTAAGACTCGAATCATCCTTCATTGTGAGTAGGATTTTACCGAGAAATTTCAAATTTCTTGAGTGTTAAGGTCACTAGATGTAGGACCCGGAGTTCCAAAAAAACTAAAGAGAGTTCATTCAAGTCATTTCTAAGTTCTTCTAAGTTTTGGGTCAACTTCAAACGACCATAACTTTCAATACAGGATGAGTTAGGTGGCCCATAGATATCAAATGAAAGGTATTTGAATTATCTTTCCAACGCCACCAAGTTTACTATGTTTCTAGGTCGGATGTGTGAGATATGCCCATTTGAAGTCAAGTTGACCAGTTAAGGAAAGTTACCCCAAAATAGTAAGGGGTATTTTGGTCTTTTCCTTATGCAATCAGATTTAATTCATTTTTATTAAGGTTTTAAGGGTCTAATCCGATTAGGTTCAGTTTTATAATCCTAATATACGGCTAGGGTTTTAGTTGAGGGTTCAAGAAGAGAAAAGAAGAGAAAAGAGGAGATAAGAGGAAAGGATCAAGGAGTTCATCAATGTTCTTGAGTTTTGTTGCAGATTTTCGCCATAGGGTTGATCCCTAAGAGGTATGTAAGTTTCCATAGTGTTGGGTTCGTTCATTCACACGCCAAACATGATTTTCATAGTTGAATTCGTCCATAAAGATAGAAAGATTTAAGTTCTTGATAACTGTTCTTGAAGTTTCATTCTAAATCTTGGTTTGTTGGGGTTTTGATGATTTCTTGATATGAAAGTGAGTGTTTTGAGGGCTGTATTGAGTAGATTAGTGTGTACTTATGTTGAGAAATTGAATCCAAGTGATTAGGAAAGAAACCGTTTGAATCTAGGCAAACTAGGGTGAGAAAACGAGCAACGAAAGTCGTCAGGATTTTCTGGGTTGCGGCATGGCACCCTACGCCAGCCAGTGAGCCCCAACCACACCTCTGTAGGTAGAGGGCTGGTGCCCTGCGCCACTCAGTGCGCCAAGGTCACTTGCCCAAACCCCTTCTCCGTCGTTTCGCCCATCTAAGTCCTTTAAAAGGGTACCTTCAAGCCCTTCGATTCTAAACACTCTAAACTACTTCTAAGAACCTAGAAATCATTCATAACTTGAATCATAACCTTGAATTCATAATTCAAATTCAAGGTAGAGTTAAGAGTTAAGCCTTGAGAGTTCTTCCGAACGGTTTGAGAAAGTCCCTTTGAGTCTTTTGAGGAGTCTTCTACAAATTCAAATAACTATTTTTCAAGACTTGAGCAAGTGAGCATAAGAATGAGGAGACTGTATTCATGAGTATACTTTATCATCACGAGATCCTTCATATCATGAACCATAACTCTTGAATTCATAATTCAAATTCAAGAGAGAGTTAAGAGTAGAGTTCAAGAAAGCCTTTGAGTTCAATTATGAATCCTTTGAGATCAACTATCGATTTTGAGTTAAGTTTTGAGGAAGTAAGTATGAGAATGAGAAGAGTCGTATACATGAGTTCCATATTGTTATTCATACGCTTGAGTCAAGTTGTTCATACCCAATTATTCCGCATGAACTCCATAAGTTGAGTATCTTTGAGACGAGTAGTATCTTAAATTTTTAAGTCTTGAGTATTGAGTTCCTAATCCCTTTTGAGATTTTATTCCTAAACTTGGGACTATTACATATTACCCATTGAGTCATTGAGTGGAGTTGTTCATGCCATAATTCCGCATGAGCTCTATAAGTGGAGCATTCGAGAGATGAGAAGTATCTTCGAGTCCTTGAGTTGAGTAGTTCATGCCCATAATTCCGCATGAACCCTCTGAGTCGAGAATTCTTGAAACGAGTATTACCATTGAAGTCCTTGAGTTTTAAGTTGTTGAGTCTAAGTATTGAGTTCTATTTATGATTATTGAAAACCTCGAATTGAGTCGTTCACGTCCATAAGTCGGCATGAACTTTATTCAGAGAAGTATTTTTACAATTTTTTCTAAACTAGTTTTAAGACTTGAGCACTTGAGTTGAGAAAGAGTAGAGTCAAGTTCATTTTCTTTAAAATGATATATGGGAACTAAGTAGTTCCAAGAGAAAATGTTTTCACATTTTAAAGAGATGAAACTGAGATTTCCAAAAGAGTTTTGAGCAGTTTTAGTAACATCTCTTTTTAGAGAAAGATTGTAAGTAATAATCTCAAACCACATAAAGAGTTATGTTTTTAAACATATGAGCTGAGTGTATTTTTGGGAGTAGTATTGAGAACTGATAAGGGAACGAGTTCAGATAACTCAAGTCTCCATAAACCATGTAGCTAACATGGGTAGAAAGGGTCATACTTTTTAGATGATTCCTTAATGCTTTTTAGCATATCCTAGTGGATTCACTTAGTTGAGAGGTTCTATACCCTGAAAAAGTATAGGAAAGTTCTAGCAGTGTGGGCATGACGTTATATCATCACATATCTCATAGAGATGGTTGTCGGTTAGAGAATCTCCCACAGAGTTATATTTTATTCATATATACAAATTGAGTTGTTATTGTATTCTTCAGTACATTGAGTTGCTATCTACTATTATAAAAGCTTTCGGTATATTACATATTTTATTGTGTCTTTATCTTGAGTTGAGTATCCAGAGTTAAGTATCTTGAGTTGAGTACCTTTGAGTTGAGTATTATATCTTTGAGTTGAATATTTAATCTTTGAGTTGAGTATCTTATTCTTGAGTTGGGTTGAGTTGAGATAGTTGAGAGGAGGTAAGTATGTTTCCTTTTTATCAAGTTCAAGCTTATGTTTATGATTTAGAATTTCCCTTACATGCTCGTACTTTCCACGTACTGAGTCATTTGTCCTGCATCCTTTCATGATGCAGATACAGGTATTTAGGATCATCAACAGGCGTTTCGTTGATATCAC
The DNA here is from genome assembly GCA_029582245.1 of Solanum etuberosum. Classification (NCBI taxonomy): domain Eukaryota; kingdom Viridiplantae; phylum Streptophyta; class Magnoliopsida; order Solanales; family Solanaceae; genus Solanum; species Solanum etuberosum. The sequence goes on along the minus strand of JAJONR010001515.1, from coordinate 38,879 downwards.
TTGTAGTTCCAGTTAGCTATGGTGGGCCTCCTTGCCTCTGGAGGACTTCATTTACTTTTCAGTTTCGTCAGGATGTCGTGGGTCTTGTCCCGAGTTTCATCTTTGTCATTTAGAGGCTTCATAGACAGACAGTAGAGTTTGAGAAGTCTGTTTTATTTATTTTGTTAAAGGTTTTAAAGACTTGAGTTGCTTATTTTTGGTGAGTTGAATATATTATTTTATTCTGAGTAAAATTTTTGAGTTAATGATTTTGTAATTGAGTTCAATGAATTTTATTCAGTTTTAAGCTTTGTATGCTTGAGTTAGTCTTCTGCTTGTAGTCAGCCAGGATAAGGGTTCGCTTAGGGACCAGCAGTGGTTCTCGAGTGTCGGCCACATTCAGGGTGTAGGCTCGGGTCGTGACAAACTTGGTATTAGAGCACAGAGTTCATGTGTCCTATGTTGTCTATCAAGCCGTGTCAGTAGGATCTTGTTTATGGTTGTGAGGGCCCCACTTCTATAAATGAGGGACTACAAAAGAAAAGTTACCCTCCTTTCATATTCTTAATCGTGCAATAGAGCTAAGTCATAGAGATTTATTCATACTCATGTGTTTCTCAGATTCATTCGACCACCGCTCATACTAGAGGTGGTTGAACCAAAATTTCAGATCCTTATGGATGAATTATTCATAGCAAAAATCTTTAGGAAGTCATGTGACTCTAGAGGGGCTTGAGAGAAGCCCATGAGTGAGTAAGTGTTCAGTTTTAGAGGAATGCACTCATGTTCATATTAATCATGCGTTTGAGCTAAAATCGAGTTATACACTCTTCCCTAAACCTTATTGAGGATGGTATGTTTAGATCTTGGGTAATATATTCACCCAAAAAGGTAGCATGAGTTACGAGATCATGAGTAGTAGTAGTGACAGTGCCCAGAGTTAGAGGAAAGTATGCAGAGGTTTAGTAATCTAAGTAAGGGAGATGGTGTTTCGACAAGCTATGTTACTATAGTCATGCACCTAGTAACTTATTAATGAAGAGTTTTTCCCTTATGGGTAGATTAAGAAGTGATGACTTGTGAAGATTCCATCATAGGAGGTTGAGTGTGTTGTAGCTAGAGATGAGTTTGTGATGAAGTATCATTGTGTAGGTAACGACCACCTGTAAGTGTTAAATAGAAGAGCAGGAGTATTCAAAGGATGATAGAACTATTTGAGAGATAATGCGCAGTAAGTGAGTAAATAGTATTTAAGTTGTGAAGTGGAACGTGATGGTAATTTGTGAGTCTAGAGACTAAGAGGTAAGGGTTGACTACTTGTCATAAGGTCCTATTGGATGAGTGTTTCTAAATTTCTATCCAGTAGTGGTAAGTTAGTATTGTAAGCGAGCAATCATATTGATATTCGGGTTTCGTTATAAACGTTAAGCTTGAATTTGAGATGAGTGTCTTGATCAAAAGGATGGCACCATGAGGGTGATGATGTTAGTCTTGAGATTTGATCTAGAAAACTTTACATAGACTAGGTGAGGAATTGAGGTGATTAGCCGCAATAAATATGAGTGGTACAAGTGAGAGACCCTAACCTTTAGATACGGACGGTGAAGTGTGGCTAAGTCACACGAGTAAAAAGAGCATTAAGAGGTGTACAGAGAGGGTATGTAATTAGAAGAGGCTAACAAAAACACCTTAGAAAGAGGTCTTAGTACCTGCTTATCGAGAGTTCGGTAGTCCTGAGATAAGTTTCTCCCGAGTGTTATAGTAACAGAGGATGTAGAGCACTTAATGATAATGGAATAGGTCCATAGCTTTCAAGTGTCAACTTTAGACCAAAGGGGGAGATGACGAGATGAGAAATCAAGTCAAGTGGTTTGAGAATAAGATAGTAATGAGTTCCAAAGAGTACAGGAGATATCTTTTCATAGGTCATTTAGTAGGGAAGTGATGTTAAAAGGAGAAGGTTAATGATCATATCGTGATGATGATGGTGTGATTATTCCATCTAAGGTTATAAAAGAAGAGGTTGTGGTTTTACTATGAGAAATAGTTAAATGAGAGCCCTTAGTTGGCTCTGAAGGAGTTGGTTAGTAGGAGGTCATGGAGTTGTTAGAGTACTAAGCTTGAATGGGGTGGTAAGGAGTAATAGTCTTGAGATGTGATTCCCTATAGAGAGGTATAGAACCCGAACCTAAGGATTTGAGTGAAGCTTGAATATAGTGAGAGTGTACCATTAGACTCAGACCTTAGTAAGAGTAACCCCATTCAATACCTAGTCCAGCCGTCATTCGAGGACGAATGATCCCAAGGGGGATATAATGTAACACCCCAGAATTTTTTTGAGCTAAGACTCGAACCATCCTTCGTTGTTAGTAGGAGTTTACCGAGGAATTTAAAATTTCTTGAGTGTTAAGGTCACTAGATGTAGCACCTGCAGTTCCAAAAAGAACTAAAGAGATTTCATTCAAGTCATTCCTAAGTTCTTTCCAACGCCACCGAGATTGCTAAGTTTCGAGGTCGGATGAGTGACATATGCCCGTTTGAAGTCAAGCTGTCCAGTTAAGGAAAGTTACCCAAAAATAGTAAAGGTTATTTTGGTCTTTTCCTTATCCAATCAGATTTAATTCATTTTTAGTAAGGTTTTAAGGGTCTAATCCGATTAGGTTCAGTTTTATAATCCTAATATACGCCTAGGGTTTTATTTGAGAGTTCAAGAAGAGAAAAGAAGAGAAAAGAGGAGAAAAGAGGAAAGGATCAAGGGGTTCGTCGAGGTTCTTAAGTTTTGTTATGTATTTTCGCCATGGGTTTGATCCCTAAGAGGTATGTAAGTTTGCATAGTGTTGGGTTCGTTCACCCACACGCTAAACATGATTTTCATATTATAATTCGTCAATAAAGATTGAAAGATTTAAGTTCTTGATAAGTGTTCTTGAAGTTTCATTCTAAATCTTGTTTTGTTGGGATTTTGATGATTTTTTGAGTTGAAAGTGAGTGTTTTGAGGGCTGTATTGAGTATATTAGTGTGTAATTATGTTGAGAAATCGAATCCAACTGATTGGGGAAGAAACCGTTCGAATCTAGGCGAACTAAGGTGAGAAAACGAGCAACGAAAGTCATCGGGGTTTTCTGGATTGGGGCCTGGCACCCTACGCTAGTCAGTACGCCCCAACAACACCTTTGTAGGTATAGAGTTGGCACCCTGCGACACTCAGTGCGCTAGGGTCACCTGCCCCCACCCCTTCTGTGTCGTTTCGCCCGTCTGAGTCCTTTAAAAGAGTACCTTCAAGCCCTATCGATTCTAAACTACTTCTAAACACCTAGAAATCATTCATAACTTGAATCATAACCTTGAATTCATAATTAAAATTCAAGGTAGAGTTAAGAGTTAAGCCTTGACAGTTCTTCCGAATATTTTGAGAAATTCCCTTTGAGCCTTTTGAGGAGTCTTCTACAAATTCAAATAACTTGTTTCAAGACTCAGGCAAGTGAGAATAAGAATGAGGAGAATGTATTCATGACTCTACTTTATCATCAATATATCCTTCATATCATGAACCATAACTCTTGAATTCATAATTCAAATTCAAGAGAGAGTTAAGAGTAGAGTTCAAGAAAGCCTTTGAGTTCAATTGTGAATCCTTTGAGATCAACTATCGATTTTGATTTAAGTTTTGAGGAAGTAAGTATGAAAATGAGAAGATTCGTATAGATGAGTTCCATATTGTTATTCATACCCTTGAGTCGAGTCGTTCATGCCCAATAATTCTGCATGAACTCCATAAGTTGAGTATCTTTGAGAGAAGTAGTATCTTCAAGTTCTAAGTCTTGAGTATTAAGTTCCTAATCCCTTTTGAGATTTTATTCCTAAACATGGGACTATTACATATTACCCATGAAGTCCTTGAGTGGAATTGTTCATGCCCATAATTCCGCATTAGCCCTATAAGTCGAGCAGTCTGGAGATGAGAAGTATCTTCGAGTCCTTGAGTTGAGTAGTTCATGCCCATAATTCCGCATGAACCCTTTGAGTCGAGCATTCTTGAAACGAGTATTACTATTGAAGTCCTTGAGTTATGAGTTGTTGAGTCTCGAGTATTGAGTTCTATGTATGGTTATTGAAAACCTCGAATTGAGTTGTTCACGTCCATAAGTCGGAATGAACTTTATTCTTAGAAGTCTTTTTACAAATTTTTCTAAACTTGTTTTAAGACTTGAGCACTTGAGTTTAGAAAGAGTAGAGTCGAGATTTTCTTTAAAATAATATATGGGAACTAAGTTGTCCCAAGAGTAAATGTTTTCACATTTAAAAGAGCAGGAAACTGAGATTTCCAAAAGATTTTTGACCAGTTTGAGTAACACCTCTTTTTAGAGAAAGATTCAGAAAGAGTTATATTTTTAAACATATGAGCTGAGTATATTTTTGGAAGTAGTATTGAGCACCGATATGGGGACGAGTTCAGATAACTCAAGTCTCCATAAACCATGTAGCCAACGTCGGTAGAAAGGGCCATACTTTTTAGATGATTCCTTAATTCTTTTTAGCATAGACTAGTGGATCCACTTAGTTTAGAGGTTCTATACCCCGGCAAAGTATAGCACAGTTCTCGCAGCGTGGATGAGACTTTGTATCATCACACGTGGAGAGAGGGTGTTTGTCTTACTTAGCCTTCATTCGGGATACTAGTATTGAACCACCTCTCATGGATTCTATTCCCGTCGTTCAAGAGTTTCTTGATATATTTCATTCTAATGTTCCAGGTGTCCCTCCCGATAGAAATATTTATTTTTCTATTGATTTGGAGCCGATTACTAAACCCATTTCTATCCCTCCTTACCGTATGGCTCCAGTAGAGTTGAAAGAGTTGAAGGATCAGTTGCAGGATTTGTTGAGTAAGGGGTTTATTCGCCCTAGTTTGTCACCTTGGGGTGCCCTTGTGTTGTTTATGAAGAAGAAGCACGGCACTATGAGGATGTGTATTGATTACAGACAGTTGAACAAAGTAACAGTGAAAAATAAGTATCCTCTTCTGCGTATTGATGACTTATTTGATCATCTACATGGAGCATCGTTGTTCTCTAAGTTTGATTTGAGGTCTGGGCATCATCAGTTTGAGATTAGGGCATCAGATATCCCTAAGAGAGCTTTTCAAACTCGGTATGGGCATTATGAGTTTCTAGTGATGTCATTTGGGTTGACTAATTCCCCTGCAACATTCATGGAGTTGATGAACGGGGTGTTTTGACCATATCTTGATTCATTTGTGATTGTCTCTATCGATGATATTTTGGTTTACTCCAGGACTGAGGTGGACCATGTCCGACACTTGAGAATTGTACTTCAGAGGTTGAGGCAAGATAAGTTGTATACCAAGTTTTAAAAGTGTGAGTTTGGGCTTAATTCTGTGGCATTCTTGGGACATGTAGTGTCCAAGGAGGGTATTAGAGTAGATCCGGCTAAGATTGAGGCAGTCAGAGGCTGGACGCGACCTACTTCTCCTATTGAGATTCACAGTTCTGTGGGATTGGCAGGCTATTATCGATGATTTGTTTAGAGTTTTTCTACTATTGCAGCCCCATTTACGAGATTGACTCAACAGGGTGTGGATTTTCAGTGGTCTGATGAGTGTGAGGAGAGCTTTCAAAAGCTCAAGACTATGTTGACTTCGGCTCTTGTATTGACTCTACCTGAGGAAGGTGTTGAGTTTACTGTGTATTGTGATGCATCAGAAGTCGGATTGGGTAGTGTAATGATATAGAAGGGGAAAGTGATTGATTATGCTTCTAGGCAGTTGAAGTCCCATGAGAAGAACTACCCTACTCATGATTTGGAGTTGGCAGCCTTGGTCTTTGTACTTAAGTTATGGCGTCACTATTTGTATGGGGTGCATTATGAGATCTTCCCTATCATCAGATTCTTCAGTACATCTTCAGTAAGAGGGATCTAAACTTGAGGCAGCAGAGATGGCTTGAGTTGCTTAAGGACTACGATGTGACCATTTTATACTATTCGGGAGAGGCCAATGTGGTGGCCGATGCTTTGAGTAGGAAGACTCCTAGCATGGGGAGTCTTGTCGCGCTTGATATTGAGGAGAGCCCGTTGGCTAGAGATGTTCAGATTTTAGCTAATAGTCTTGTTCGGTTGTAGATTTCAGAGGAGAGTGATGGTATGATTGCTCTTATTGAGGCTCGACCTTCTTTAGTTGAGCAGATTCGTGAGCACCAATTTGATGATCAGAAGTTATGTCTCATTCTATCCAAAGTGTTGAGAGGGGAAGCCAAGGAGGTTGTCCTTGATTCTGATTGTGGCTTGAGGATCAGAGGTAGGATTTTTGTGCCCAACACGGGCGAGTTGATTAGATTGATTCTTTAGGAGGCCCATTGTTCTCGATATTTCATCCATCCGGGAGCTGGTGGTGTGGCATGAAGAGGGATATTTCAAACTTTATTTCTAGGTGTTTGACGTGCCAACAAGTCAAGTGTGGGCACTAGTGGCTCGTAGGTATATCTCAGAGGATGCCTATTCCTACTTGGAAGTGGGAGCGGATAACTATAGACTTGTTTGTGGGTTTACCTACCACAATGGGTGGTTATGAATCCATTTAGGTTGTTGTTGATAGGCTGACCAAGTCTGCCCACATCATTCCGGTTCGGGTGAAGTATACGGCAGAGAAGTTAGCTGAGCTATATATCACTCAGATTGTGCGACTACATGGAGTTCTAATTTCTATTAAATCTGATCGAGGTTCATTATTCACTTCCCATTTCTGGAAAGCATTACTGCATGGTTTGTGTACTCAGTTAGATATGAGTACGCTTTTCACCCTCAGACAAATGGTCAGTCCGAGCAGACGATTTAGGTGTTGGAAGACATTCTTCGAGCCTGTGTGATCAATTTTGGTGCTAGATGGGATCGACATTTGCCCTTAGCAGAGTTTACCTACAAACAGAGTTATCACTCCAGTATTCAAATGGCCCCATTTGAGGCGTTGTATGGCAGACGGTTTAGATCTCCGATATGTTGGTTTAATTCGATGGACATGGACTTTTTGGATACAAACTTGCTTAGAGATGGTATGGAGTAGGTCTGTATGATTCAGTATAGATTGTTGACAGCCCAGAGTCGACAGAAAAGTTATGCAGATTGGAGAGTTAGAGCCTTAGTGTTTATGGAGGGTGATCATGTTTTGCTCCAAGTATCACCCATGAAGGGTGTGATGAGGTTCGGGAAGAAGGGCAAACTTAGCCCTAGATTTATTGGACCTTTTAAGATTTTGATCCGAGTGGGAGAGGTGGCCTATAAGTTGTCCTTACCACCTAGCTTGTGGCAGTTCATCCTATTTTCCATGTCTCTATGCTTCGGAAGTATATTCCGGATGAGTTTCATGTGCTTTCACTCGATTTAGTGGAATTGGGTCCGGACTTGACATTTGAGGAGGAGCCTACATCTATATTGGATAGGAAGGTTCGAAAGCTTAGGAACAAGGAAATTGCTTTAGTCAAGGTGTAGTGGAAGCATAGTTTAGTTGGGGAGGCGACTTGGGAGACATAGTCTGATATGCGTGCCAGATATCCTAAGCATTTCGAAACCTCAGGTACTTGCTTTTACTTTATGATCGAGGACAAACATAATTTTAGTGGTAGATAATGTAATGACCCGGAAGGTCATTTTTGGGAATTTTGAATATTCGCTTAACTAGAGTGAATTAATTGACGGTTAATTATTAAATAACTAATTTTAGTTAATGCTTAATGGGACAAGTTTATAATTAGTTTAATAGCATTTACCACTTGACCCATATATTTAAAGAGTTAGTGGGGTTTAATTATTTCTATTATAACTTTGAAATAAAAAGATAAAGGAAAAAGAGACTCGACCGTAATTCGGAGACAACAAGCCACAGGTACTACAAACTCTACCTAGCCTTTTCATTCTTTTGTTATCAATTGTTAATGTCAGTAACATGTTTAAAGGATTGAGGATTAGGAGTGGATAATGCAATAATGTAGTAAGAGTGTAGACCTTAATGGATTGGAATTTGGATTTATAAGGGTTGGACGAATATAACTCGTTCGGTTTGTGATTTGTTGATTTATGGGGAAAAAGTGAGTAACCAAGGTGGCCAATGATTGAGTAATTATTGTAACACCCTGCTATTTGAAAGAGCTAGAATTAGAAAGAACCATTTTTTGAAAGAATGAAAAATCTGAAATTTGGCAAGTTATGCTAAGTATGAGTTTTTGGTCAACTTCAAATGACCATAACTCCTAGCACATGATGAGTTAGGTGGGCTACAAGATTCCATATGAAAGGTAGTTAAATTATCTTTCCATCGCCACCAAGTTTTCTTGTTTTCGAGTTCGTATGAGGGAGATATGCCCGTTTGAAGTCGAGCTGTCTGGATAAGAAAAGTCAAACCGAATTTTAGAAGGGTATTTTGGTCTTTTCATTACCCAATTAGCTTAATTCGTTTTTGGGTAATTACTTAGGTGTCTAAACTGAATTGGTTCAGTTTACACACTCAAATTATACGCTAGGGTTTTAGAGAAAAGAACTCAAGCGGAGAAAATAAGAGAATGGTCAAGATTCGTCGATTTCTTGAGGAATTGATTACAAATTTCACCAAGGATTCAATCCTACGAGGTATGTGAGTTCACATAGCGTTGGGTTTTTTCACCCACCCTCCAAACATGTTTATTTCAGTGTGAATTCATCCTAAATAGGCTGAAAGTTTGATGTTCTTGATGTGTGTTCTTGAATTTGCTTTCATTCTTTAATTGGGCTGAGATTGAGGAGCTCTTGAGATAATTTTGTCAATTTTTAGAGTTGCTTTGAGTTAGATTCTTCTATACATGTATTGGTTATATGAATCTAAAGAGAAATTTAGAAAAAGAATCTAATTAAATCGAATTAAGATCAGAAAACGAGAAGAAAATTCGTCAGGAGTTCACTTAGGGAGGGCCTGGTTCGGTGCGCCACATTTGCACAAGAGAGGCTGGGGCGACACGCCAACAGTGCACCTAAAACTAGTCTCTGAACTATGGGGTTGGCGCCCCGCGCTAGCAGTGCGCCCGGGACATCGGCCCCCACCTGTTTTTCATCGTTTAGCCTGTCTGAGTCCTTCTAAATTGTACTAACACTTCCTATCGATTTTAACTACTCTAAATGACTTCTAAACATCTAGAATTAATTCGTAAACACGAATCATAACCTTTAATCCATAAATTCAAATTCAAGAAAAGTTAAGAGCCAAGTTTAGAGAGTTCTTAGAGTTTTTCAAAAGTCTTTAACAATCATTCTAAACATGTTTTAAAGACTTAAGCAATGAGTTGGGTAAGAGTAAGAGTAAATTTCATTTTCTTCAAATGATTATATGGGAACTAAGTATTCCCAAAAGTTAAAATGTTTTCACATTTAAACAAGAGAGGAAACACTGAATTCCAAGAGAGCTTTTAAGTTAGTTTTTGAGTGATAATCTCAAACCACAGAAAGAGTTATGTTTTAAACATATGAGCTGAGTATATTTTGGGAGTAGTATTGAGCACCGATATGGGGACGAGTTCATAATAACTCAAAGTCTCCATAAACCATGTAGCCAACGTGGGTAGAAAGGGTCATACTTTTTAGATGATTCCTTAATGCTTTTTAGCATAGACTAGTGGATCCACTTAGTTGAGGCGTTCTATATCTCAGAAAGTTATAGGACATTTTTGGCAGTGTGGGCGAGATGTTGTATCATCACATAGCTCATAGTGATGGTTGTCGGTTAGAGAAACTCCATAGAAGTATGTTTCTTTATTATATATATATATATATATACTGAGTTGTTATTGTATTTTTTTCAATACATTGAGTGTCTACCTACTGTTTAAATGTTTTATATAAACTGCATATTTACATATTAAGTTAAGTATCCATGAGTTGAATAAAGCTGAGGTAAGTGTTTCTTTCAGAATTCAGTTCAATCTTATGTCATGTTTAGTTTTCCCCTCGCATGCTCGTACATTCAATGTACTGATGCCATTTGGCCTGCATCATTTTATGATGAAGATACAGGTAATCAGGATCAAAATCCAGGGCCTCGTTGATCCAGTCGAGCACTCAGAGTCAGTTGGTGAGCCTCCTTGCTTTCCGAAGAATCCCCATTTTACATTGTTTTAAGCATTTTAAGTTGTTAGGATGATTGGGGGTCTTGTACCGACATCCCTCATAGTTTAGAGGCTTCAGAGATAGTTAGTTATTTGTTCTTTAGTCTTTCCACTTTCAGTTGATTATGTTAAGACTTGAGTTGCCACTTTGGCTAAGTTGAATGTCTGTTTCTAAAACATTCTAAGTTTAGTATGAGAAAGTTGAGTTTATATTGCATTTGAATTCTCTTATTAATGCTTAAAGTCTTCTACTGAGAGTCTAGTCAGGCCAAGGGTTCGCTTGGGGCCAGCAATGGTTCTCGAGTGCCAGTCCTACCCAGGGTGTAGGCTCTGGACGTGACAATTATGGCTAATTTGAAGCCAATCATTGGGAGAAGGGTATGATATATGATAAATTAAGCATATAGGTAATGTCATTTGTACATAGATTTTGTAGCTTAATTCCTTGTATTTTTGGTTTAGGTATTGTTACGTAACTTTGCTTTGGTTTTGAGTTTTCTTATAGTTTTCATATTATTATTCAAGTTTTGATATATTGGTTATTAAATTAAATAGTAGGTGTGTTGTCTTATATGATTATTATTAGATTTATGATATTGGAGAAGTTGGAACTTAACCCTAGACTTGAATTTGAAAAAGATGAGGGTTGACATGTAATTGGCATCAAGATTAGGAACTTGATTATAAATTCAGGTGAGTTTTTGGGTCTAGGCTAAACCTATTATAATATAGGTGTTGTTAGTTTCAAAATCTTATTGTGATTATTTACTTGAATAGATTGTATTGATTTGGAAGCTCAGCGAAAAGGGAAGGTTCAAGTCCTGGAGTGATTGTTCAATTTGTTTAGGCAAGTGGATTTCTAAACCCTTGTTAAGTGTATTGAATCATGTAATTCCTTGTAGTATGCGTTTGGGAGAAATGGGACTTGGTGATGGGTTGACTTGTCTATGTTGAATAATTCTAATGATGAAAAAGGGGTAACAAAAGGCAATGTGATTAATCATTGGTGTGTGATGTGTTGAGAATGGTTTGAAAGGCTTATTGATTAGTTGTTGATGTTGTATCACGATTGTGTTGTTCTGAATTTGTGCATTGTTATTCAAATGGCCATCTCCTCATTATTTGTGTGAACATGTTATTTGCATTGGTTTTGAGACATGATTGTAACAAGTGTTATGTGAATTTAGTAAGAGTAAATAATTAAAGAGGATGTACCATTTCGAGGGACGTGTCGCATGCTATGACAGATTCTATTATTGAGGGACGTGTCGCACTCAGCTACAAATTTTATTATCGAGTGTCGTGTCACACACTACGACGGACGTATGGACGGATATTTCCACCATGGGTCCTGGACTGAGAGACAGTGGGTGTGTATCGTTAGGTCAGACATGCATCACTATACCTGACATTGCATTTCATTGCATTGCACATTTTTATCATTGATGAACTTGATCTTGTGTGTTGCTGATCTTGTGAGTGCCTTTCTGTTGAAGTTGTGATTGATGAATATTGAGTTTGTTGTTGAGAATATGTAATTTGTTAGAGTGTTGTTGTTGAGTTGTATGCTATGTAAACAATGAACTATTATGTTGTGCTGGTTTTATGCAAGTTGTGGTTGTGAAGGTTCGGATGAGGTGTAAGGAGTACCTGTATTCTATTCCCTTAGCTTGTGTTTAGAATTTTACTTGCTGAGTACCATGTGGTTTCTACTAACCCCTTGCTTATACATTGTTGTAAGTTACGATCTATTCTCTTCTTTTCCGAGGCTTCATTGGAGATTTGTGAGGTAGCTGTTTGGCATCTCAGTGGACCTTCTTACTCATGTTTATGATTTGTTTTACTTAAGAGACAACGTAATTTGAGACTTACGTATTTTTTTTTAATTTTAGTATTTATATTAGAGGCTTGTGCACGTGACGACCAGGTTTTGGGGATTTAGTTAAGTTGACTTGTTATCCCTATTAGTAATTGTTATGAACTTCTATTTTTATTTTATTTCCACAAACTAAGTAGCTTCTCTTTTTTACCAAAAAATATTAAATAAATTAATAATAATAAAATAAATAAATTATATATATACACACACACGCACACACACAATAAAATTCACTTGGTTAAATGTGCCACATCAGCACCAAAGGTTCACGAAAATAAAGAAAAATTGAGTTCGGGTGGGGGGGGGGGGGCAGAGAGATAATATGACCCAAGTTAAGGTAAGGTGTGTCGCGGAGTGTCATAGTTTGGGGGAGGGGAGGGGAGGTACTTATGCATTATCCCAATTTTTTCATGTCAAAGTTATTGTTCATTGCGTTGTCAAACATACACTCTATATTCTTTGAACACACATTGTCAATAAGCATCAGAGTCTAAATCTACCATTTAATTTATAATCCGAGTCCACTTCAATGTTCAAATCCCCACAATTCATGTTTAAAATCGCAATTTCACGTCTCATGGCTGTAACAACATCATCAAAAACAACAATGCACATCATATCGATTGGGCATAAGTTATTTTCCTATAAAACCATTTTAAATCTTGCACGTTCTAATTCACTTTTTTTCAATATCCCAATAATTCATAATGTCAGCCCTCAAAATTGTACCACTCATTTTTAAAATAACACTCTCAAATGACATGATTAATAGCCGAATGTGATTTTCAGAGCTAGTATGGTTACTTCTACTCATTCTATTATTAAATTGGTTGAAGATCAACACTAGTCATAATATTAAGAAATCAAACGAGCGGTAGACCATTAAATAGAAGAAAATTCAAATAAACTCAAAAACAATTTGATACAATAATATCTTACTACCATTGATACTAAAAAGAAAAACACACATAATTCAGGACTCTAGATGGAAAAAAAGAGAATAACAGACACTGATCAACACTGAACCATCACCTTCACTTTGGTTTGTTTTTGAGTCCAACCCATTTCTATAACCTTAACACAGTTCTTAACATGCAGGCACTAATTAATTTTAGATGTATTTTGCAAACATAAGTTTCATATTTAATCCCCTTCCTTCTCTAGACTAACCCAAAACGAGAAAAAAAAACATACTCAAAGCAAACCTTAGTAAAAATTTATAAAAAATCAGATAAGGTTTTCTTGTTCTTGGGCCTATCATAAAATTACCTCTATCATAAATCAACAATGCAAACAACCATTCTCTTTAACAATCTACACTATTCACTAATAGACTATTCAAAACATAGAATACTAGATTCATCTCAAAAAAATAAAAGAAAACTAATACTATATACAAGTCTATAATATGAAAGAATACCCATAACTCTACAAATAGAAATGACTATGGAGTGACTCTAAGAGTTCCAAGAAAGGTCTCTAACAATATAATAAGCTTGTTTCCCACAAGGACAAGTGAGGGTCATAAAGAATTATTAATTCATAAGTACTAGTTAATGAAATCCTCGCCAACGCCACCTGTGTTCTCTACAACAAAAAATAGAAGGGAGTAAGACGATAGCTCACTGAGTTATAACACTATATTTGTGATGACCCTAAAGGTCATATTTAGAAATTTTTAGAAAATTACCATTTTACCCCTCCCATTAGTTGCCCCTAGTCTTATTTGGTTAGTTTGTGAGGTTAGTTTTGTGGTGAGATTGAAAATTGAGATTTTCGGAAGTTTTAGATTTCTGGATTGATATAAGTGACTTTACTCAACATCCAAAGATACAAGTCTCAGAATGGAATTCTGTCAGTTCCATCAGCTCCGGAATATGAAATTTGGTCACATAGTGTTATCGTTTTTAATTTTTGAGTCCTTATGTACATTTGAGCCCTTGAGTTGGAAGTTTATGTTAATTTAACCAAGCGTTGTCTTTAGTCAACAATAAGAGTTTGGAAACTCAGATGAGATTTATGTCGATTGTGATGGATTCAAGAGGTAATTTTAGGCCAAGGTAGGGTCTTGATTAAATTTTTAGAGGTTCCATGGGCCTTTTTTGTATTTTAGGGTGACAATTTGTTTATTAAGGCCTTAATGGGTACCATATCAAAAAGACCTTCTGTCTATCTTTCGATGGTTCCATTTGATCCCAAACATCAAATTTAGTAGGGTAGCATATCTGATTTGTGTGTTCAGGGTTCTGAACGATTTCCAATAGTACTTTTGAGGAGTTTTTGGTGATTTCTCTTGGGTTGACTAATGTCCCAGAAACATTCATGGAGTTGATGATTGGGGTGTTTCTTCTGTATCTGGATTCCTTCATGATTGTGTTCATTGATGACATCTTTGTGTATTACAAGACACAGGCTGATCATGTTTATCATTTGAGGACAGTGCTTCAGAGGTTGAGAGATGAGAAGTTTTATGTAAAATTCTCTAAGTGTGACTTTTTCCTTAATTTTGGGTTATTCTTGGGACACGTGGTGTCTAAAGAGGGTATTTGAGTGGATCCAATAAAGATTGAGGCGATTAGAGTTTGGACGAGACCTACTTCCCCTACCAAAATTTGAAGTTTTGTGTGGTTTGATGGCTACTGTAGGTGGTTTGTGCAGGGTTTTTCTTATATTACAACCCCATTGACTAGATTGACTCAAAAGAGTATGGGTTTCCAATTGTCCGATGAGTGTGAGGAAAACTTTCAAATACTCGATAATTTGTTGACTTTGGCTCCAGTTCTGACTCTACCCAGGGAGGCTGTGGGTCTTAATGTGTATTGTGATGCTTCAGGAGTTAGTTTGGGTGGTGTATTCTGATACACCCAAATTACACCTCCCTAGAGAAGTATAAGCAGTCGTTTTAAAATAAAGAACATAACTAAGGTTAGGATCGATCCCACGAGAAATATTGTCTAGACTTAGGTTAATTTATAGTTAATTGTACATTTAGTCAGATTACATCCCTAAAAAGGTGGGATTTGTAAAGAAACTTATGATTGATTGATTTGTAGTAACAAGTAAGCAGGATTTATAGTTTGTAATATCAATATGAGATGAAACTAGGGCACATGTGTTCCCCCCAAATTCTTAACACAATAATCCTAATAATAGTAACTTTTTCCTAGTGTTTAACATATAAAATTGGTAAGTTAGGTATCTCCTAAGTGATTGGTCTTCCAAGTAGGGAATTTCACAATGCAACTTGGTCGGTCTATGGGTGTGTACTTTACTAACCCTTACCCTTGACCCCATATTAGCCCTCACTTATTTTGGTTAGGCTATTAGACAGTGGATTGTCATGCTAAATCTTTGTTGTTTAATATCTTTCTCATTCATTACTTCCTTGTCGGGCAAGTGGGAATGGGGTAGATTCTAACATTGCACGCCGTTAAAAAGAATTTACAACAAAGAGATTAACAATACATGCATAAACATTTTTTCAGAATTACTTAATTATTAGTTTTGCATTGTTAATTAATCATGATTCCCACAACCCTAGTTGTAGATTTACTTACTCATTCTTGTATGATGACAATTCATAATAGGGTTAGTAATATAAATCATGAACTTACAATTAGAATAGATAAAATCTGGAATCGTGAATCGAAGAACAAACGAAAATTGCATAAACCACACTTCAAGAATTCAATTCCACAAGTGTTTGCAAAATAAATCGCAAAGACAAAACTAAGTATCTCAAAAAGACTAACAACCCAAAATCAAAAACTAAAACTAATATTTATAGAAAGAAAATCCTTAATCAATTAAGAAAAGGAAAAGGAAATTTGGCTTGGCAGTGTCACCTACGGTTGGTAACCTACAGCTCGTCCTAGAGATGACGACTCGTAGGTACCTCCCATAACTCAACGGTTTGTCCATCATTTAGTGAGTGTTTTATATGAGCATGACCTACCTATCGTAGTTCTAAGCATGAACCCTCATATTCATCCGTCGTTCATGGACTGGAGCTCATCCTTTATGAATGTTTCTACGACTCCTCATGTACGACTCTTAGTAGTGACTACGACTTATCAGTTAGCATTCGTCATTTTATACTCAGCTCCCAAAATTTGATACGTCCAAACTTACACCTCAATTAACAAGTATAAACGGACGAAGTCAATTACATAACTCAACTAGAGTTGAGGTTGATCCCACAAGGAATTTATTGCAGAAATAAACTTATTGACGCTTATATACATTTGTTGTTAATATTTCCGAAAGAAATTAATTGCGGAAAGTAAAGATTGGGGAGTTTGGAAGTTAAGCAACTAACTTTTGTCAAACTCCAATGTCAAGCGTAGAAAACAATTGATTCAAGATGTAATAATTGATTTAAAGAGACTATGATTGGTTTTCCCATGACTTTTAACTCACAACTCGAATTCTTATACAAATACTGATTTATTGTTACCCTTATATGTTCATAGCAAGTTAAATACATCTGAACGCTTTTCAGCCCTATTAGATGATTTTCACTCTTCTCCTCTCTGTCTTAGAGTGTTTTGAATCTTACCCTTGCATACTTGTTAAAAAGATTATCCTCTCTCGAGCTAAAATCTTCAAAACAATTTAATAGAATTTGTTTCTAGATTTTCCTAATCATCACTTTTCTCTCGAACAAGTGATGAATACATGTAGGTTCTAATGCGTGCACTCATTAGAAGACATTCATTATGAATATAGAAACAACATATGCAATTAACAATCAAGAGTTATTCATATTTGAATCTGTCGTTGTGTTTTAGTCATGGTTTCCACAACCCTAGTTGTGGTGTTTAGCCGCTCATGTTCTTAATGAAACAAACATTAGAGATTATTGAAAGCATAACGAAATAGACTTACAATAATAGTAAAACCAAAAGCTTCTTGATTTTCAGCACATAAAGATCAAAAATTCGATCCTAAAATGTTTGACCAAAATTGTGTTCAACATGGAAAGTATCGTTTCTCCACACTTAGATTATCTCAGAGATTCGATAATTATCCAAAAATAATCCCTAAGGATTTTAAAATAGTCATAGAATAGAGTCCCACACGAAGTAGGAAACAGGCTGTCGACACTCTTCATGAGCAGGGTAACGGTCCGTGAAGAAGTTCATGTCCCATTAAACCCCTTCGTGAACCCATACTTAAACAAAAAGTTGTATGTCTTCACTGCACCTTCTTCACGAGCCACTGTATGGATAATATAGTGCACCACGGTCCATGCAGGACCTCATCTTATTACACTTTGATTCCATTCTTTCCAAATCACTCTCACGAGCATCTTCACGGCTTGTACAACACCTCCCGACTCCTCTGTGTAGTCTCTTTCACTTGTAACTTCACTTTTACTTCTTTCTTTCGCTCAATTTATTTTAAGTGTTTTTACCTACACATTAGCAAAATAACATCATATCCACATAAACAAGCTCGACTTCTTACACCAATCCTTTGTTTTGGGCATTAAACATGTTATGAATTCATGGCACATCAACATCCTCAAGCGATGAATAAGAAGAACATCCAATGCCCAAATACATAGGAACAATATCACAGATATGCAACAACTATTTCAATAAGACTTCCATCCAAAATCATATATTTAACATGCAAGGATCAATGAAATACATCCCATTACACACAGTCGGTCATGCTTATACTAGTACAACCTATTAGCGAACATAGACGAACTAGAAAATGCAAGCATAGTGCCCTCACAACCAAGAAGTCCCTCACAAATCATATTTGGGACTGACGACTACTCTCACTAACTAAAAGAATTTATAACACTGCAAGTATAAAGAACATAGGTTTGCCCTTGTTTTCTATACTTCAACTATCATACAACTGAAGTAGGATCACTAGAGGACTTTTATTGGCTTGTAACATTGGCTAGGGTTAGGGAGTGGAACATTTTTGTCTATGAGTGACTAGATTACCTTGGTTACCCAAAGTTCTTATTAGCACACAACTCTTAATTGAGTGGTTCCAACCTCTGTTTCTTTAACACATCCCAGCATTCACCTCATTTCTTTTCTTCTTCTCTTTCTTTTTGTTTTTCATTTTTTGTAACTACCATTTGCTTGAACCATTCAACACATGCATTGTGGTTTCGTTCCTTTGGAATAACCAAGGATACGATACTGCTGAGCTATTTATTTTTCATTTAGGTCATGACCACTCTCAACTTAGGATTTTGGCTTGAGTTGTGGCATCGTGCCTTCGGAGAACCAAGGTGACAAAAAAATCAGCTTCAAGGCTCAAATAGGGTTCAAAGGTTCATGATTTCATTTGGTAGTTGTTTTTTTCTAAAGTGGACTAATACAAAAATGGCCTAAGATCCATTCCTATCTAGTTAATCAACAATCATCAGCAAGACTAATTGGGCAACTTTAGATTACACCTACAGAGTTCGTCTTCATACAAATATTTACACTCACTCATGGCATATACTTACATTTTTAGTATTTTGGTCAACTGATTCATGTCCTAGTTAGAAATGATCAAAACGCAAGTATATGAGATGTCACACAAAGAGGCTAAAAATCAATTTTCAGATTACAGATGCGTTTCTCATAAGTTCACACAAAACACAAAACACAAAACTTTAGTTGCTGATATCAACTTTTCAGTCCCAACAAATTACCAACTTTTAAAAACACACAATATATAAAAAACTAACTTTATCAACATATGCAAAATTAGAGTTTATGCCGATGTGAGAAGAAGGGATCTAGAGTTTGAGGTTAACGATAGGGTTTACTTGAAAATTTCACCCATGAAGGGTTTAGTGAGGTTTGGAAAGAAGGGGAAGCTTAGTCCTCGATATGTAGGCCCATATAAAATTTTGAGGCATGTGGGTAAGGTTGCTTATGAGTTAGACTTGAAAAATGAGTTGGCGTCCGTGCATCCCATTTTCCATGTCTCTATGCTTAAGAAGTGTGTTGGAGATCCGACATCCATAGTTTCCCTAGAAGGGTTGGGTGTTGATGAGAGCCTTTCATCTGAGGAAGTTTCGGTTGAGATTTTGGAACGGCAAGGTAAGAGATTGAGAAACAAGGAAATAGCTTCGGTCACGCCTCGAGGCTACCCCCTTGACGTAACATGGGACCTAGGATCACGAGTGACCCCAAGCTAACCCTATGTCTGGCATATATCAAGCATACTAATAATAACTGAATAACAGATACTATGCGGAAGGTAAAAAAGAGATAACTAAAAGATGGGGAACACCTAATGCTGATCTGAATATACATAAAACTACTAAGAGTTCAACGATACCGAACATTCACTCAAATCTAAAGCTGAATCTAATACTATGTCTGAAAAGCCTCTATTGACTAGAGTTGCTGGGACATGCCCCCAGCTAACTCTAGCATAACTGAAAACTGAAATAAAAGACTAAATATGAAAGACCTGTCTATTGTCCTCGAAGTATGAGGACTCACCACTGAAGCTGATGAATACGGACCGAGAACCGATCTATGCGTGATCTGGATGCTAAACACCTGAACCTACATCATGAAAGGATGTAGCGCATTATATGCGTCAGTACTTGAAATGTACTGAGCATGCAGGATATAGATAATAGCTGAACAAAGTATAAAAGCTGAACAACATAGCTAAGCAATGACATAATCTGAACAGAAACATAGATACTGAAATATAGCTAAAAACTAAGCTAGATGCAACGACCAAGTGATGAGTCCGAGATTTGGACTCATTTAGGGCTTTGTTTTGATAGTTTTAGTGTCCTCAAATTCCTAATTTATACTAGAAATTTATGTTAAAGCCTTGATTTTCAGGTATGTGGACGAACAAGCAAAGCAAGTACACTAACAGGCAAAAAGGAATTGAACAAGATAAAGAAGTGGAAAAGAGCAATCTTGGTGATCGCCAAGACCAATAGGTGGACCGCCGAGTGGCTCTTCAGACTGCCTAAAGTTCCAGCGTGCCAGCTGTGAGGGAAGAAACCAAATTGGTGACAGAAATGGGCAATCAGCGAATTGTCGATCGGTTCCGCGATGACAAAATGGATCGCCCCAAGTTATAGGACTTGAAAGTGCGAAGAACCAATGCAAAATGGCGATGGAGGAGAGCAAAGGGCGGATCGTCGAACCACTCGGCGAGCCCGACTTACCTCGCCCAATGGCTCTTCAGGCCAAATTTTGGGCAACTATAAATGGGATTTTAAATGTAATTTTGAAGGGTGGTTCCCCTTCCAGTTCTTTTCGACAGTTCACATTCGAGACTTAGAGTCTTTCTCTTGATTTTTGAGTTGGAATTGCATAATTTTTGAAGATTTGGAAAGTGGGTCTTTGAATTTCATTCTTAGAAATCATTGTAAAGGCTTGGAGACTCTTACTCAGATCATGGCCAATGCATTTGGTAATCGTTTCTCTGTGTTTATGATGTGTATCTAAAACCCCAATTCTTGGGGTATGATCATGTGTTTATTTGTCTAATTATCGTATGGGTATTGTTGTTTGATGATGAAATTGTTGATTTAATGTGGGTTTAATCATTAGCTGAGTTTTCATTTATGAATTGTAGTTGCAAATGCAATTCTAATTTTGAGTTCTTAGCTTGCTTGAGAAAGAGGTTTTGGGACCAAAGCTTTTGATTAATGATTTGTGGGTATTGGGTTAATATGGATTCAGCTCGAAAGAGTGAATCTTAAATCAAATCCTACCCATCAAGCTCGAGAGAGTGGATGTATTAAGGTTGTGTGCTGGTTATCTTATTAAGCTTGTTTATGTTCGAAAGAAATCACTTGAGCCGTAATAGGTGTTCGAGAGAAAACTATTACACTTAAAGTCCAGCCTACCCACAATGTTTCAACAAATCATCGTTAGATTTCAATTACCCATATAGCATAATTAACCTATAATCGATCACATCCCAAGAACTCCTATCCATATGGTTATTTTCCCCTATTTTCATTGTTATTTCGGATGTTCATTGCAAAATCAAACCCCCCATCTAACATTAGTTGTCACCCATTTAGATTTAATTGTATGTTTTCGATAATTTTTATTCATATAACCGTTTAGAACACATTTGTACTTCATAATTGAATTTTAGACACGTACCACTCCCTGTGGGTTTGACCCCAACTTTTCGTTGGGTTTTATACTGCTTAATGATCATTTGCACCTAGAATCGGATGAGGTGTGCTTCAAACGTTAATCAAAAAGGCGTTGTTTCCAGTGAGTGGTGTTGTTTGATATTCTATTAATGAAGTTAAATTGTGTTCTTTTCGTGTTATAGTTGAACCGACTTAATTTGTTTTGTGTTTTTGTTGTTTGTGTTGAATAACGGAAGAGATGAGTGTAAACGGAAGTAATGGTAGCCAAGTGGGGCACCAACACAATATTGGAAATCTTAACGATGTTAATGACCCAATTCAATTGGGTGGTGCTAGTGCAATTTGTCTACCTCCGGCCGAAGGAAACGATGTTTTCCACATTACTAGCACAATGCTTCAGCTCCTACAACTTAAAGGATTATTTGTGGGCTTGGCTCATGAGGATCCCCATGAGCATATTAGGAACTTTGTAGATGTCTATGGTCCGTTCTCATTTAAGAACATATCACAAGAATCAGTCCGCCTCAGGTTGTTTCCATTCTCCTTGATGGGTGAAGCTACTAAATGGTTGGCTGAGTTACCGAGAGATTCCATCACCTCTTGGGATGAGCTTACCACAACATTCCAAGTGAGGTTATTTCCCCCATCGAAGATGATGACTCGAAGAGATGGCATCCAAGGTTTCAAACGTTTGGAACGTGAGCCAATCCATGAGACATGGCTGAGATTTAAGAAGCTGGTGCTTCAGTGCCCAACTAATGGACTTCCAAATAATGTGCTGCTGCAACACTTCTAGAAGAGTCTCGATTCGGTGAAAAAATGAGTGGCTGATGAACTATCTCATGGTGGTATAATGCAATAGCCCTATGAAGCAGCATCCCAACTCCTTGATTGCATGACCAAGATCAATAGGGCATAACACACTCGTGAAGATCAAGTGTCTCCTCTCACGTTTAGAATGACAAAAGAACAAATCGAAAAAGTTCAAGAGACAGACCAAAACATGGCAAAAATGATGACCCATGTGGATTTCTTGGCTAAAAATGTCATGGGTGTTGGTGCAAAGATTGTTAATGATGTGGGTGTTGGTGGAGTAAACCCCAATGAAGCACAATTTGAAGCGTTGTACAATAAGGAAGTGCACTTCCTAGCCAATCAAGGAGGAGGTTATCGTGCAAACTACCCAAGACCGGGCGGAAATCAAGGTTGGAACAGAGATGAAGGCTGGAGAGACCGTGACAGAGATTGTCGTGATTGTAACACCACCTGGAAGGAGAGAGAGGGGGAAAAGAACATGTACGTCCCTCCCAATGAGCGTCAAAAGCCCAAGGAATCTGAAGGTGGCCGTACAAAAGATATGCTCTCACGCATTCTCGGCAAAGCTGAAGGGTTAGACAAAGTGTTGAAACAGATGAAAGAGGATGTCTCAACTCTAAATCAGACGGTGACCTCTCACTCAGTCTCTCTTAAGCAGCTGGATACCCAAATGGGTAAAATTTCTTCTCATTTTAATCCAAGACAACAAAGGGGGTTGCCTAGTGACACAATGACAAACCCCAAAAATGAAGCTTGATTTGGTATCCTCGTCGTGCCACGAAGTTAAATAAGGCGCTTCTTGGGAGGAAACCCATGTTTTTAATGCTTTAGTTTTTGATTTTGAATAACGGGTGTTGATTGTGCAGGTTGAAAAGTGAAGAATGTTGGAAAATGAGTAGTTTGGCGATCCCAAAAGTCCATTCGGCGGCACGCTGAACAGGTCGGCGAGCCTCGATTTGGACCACCGTCGGAATTACCAAGCTTGAAGTGGTATTCTATAAAACTCGGCGGGAAATTTGCTCAATCGGCTACTCACCAAACAAGTCGGCGAGCCCGACCTTGTCCACCGTTTGAACCCCCAAAATTGGTGGGAGTCCTGTAAAACTCGGTGAGGAAAATACCACTCGGCGATGCGCCGAGTGGTTTGGCGAGGATGACTTACTCCGCCGAAGGTACCTCGAACTGAAAGGTTTTTAAAAGGCCAACGGTTTAAAATTTTAAAATCCTTCAGATTCTCCCATTTCTAACTATCATACCTTCTCACCCAAGATTTAAATCTTTCATATTTTATTGTTTTACCCATTTTTGTGTGAAATCGTGCTCAGAATTTGGGAACTTTGCCGCTTAGCTTTACAAATTGAAATTTTGGCATTAATGTTTGTTTTCCAAACCCTGTTCTTTAATTTTGTGGCCATGGTTGAAATCAAATGCAATCGGTAATTTTGTTGATGATTTGTGTTGGGTAGTTGCTTTAATCGTGTTTAATTATTATTTTGCCCATTTTGTATTGAAATATGTGCCGAAATGCTTAAAATTAGTCGATTCCCGTATTTTGTTTGTTAAAATCGGTTCTAAATTTTTGGGTTGCGGTATAACTGTAATGGGTCTAGTGGGGTGAAGTCTAAATAACCCCGAATTGTGCTAAATTACGTAGTTTGCCCAATGATGGAGCGTTTGACGTCATTCTTAAGGGCAACAGTCGTCAAAAGGCCAATTTTGGCCAAATCGAGGGGAAGTCTGAGTACCCCGAGGGCATTAGTAGTATGGGTCTAGTGTTAATTGAATGGTGTGTATGTTTGAATTTGAAGTTAGGGGCTGCGGGCTTGATTTTGAACTTTGGGGTTGAAAACTAGCACGTTGGGCCGTTTGGCGAGCTACGTCGAGCTCGCCGAAGTCCCCCTCAGATCGCCCTGAATTTCAAATATTGGTTGATTTTGTTCTGTAACTTTCGGCGAGAAGCCTGAGCTCGCCGAGTTCACTCGGCGACTGGACGAAAGGTCTTCTTGATCGCCCTTAATCCCTAAAATGCACTCTAACTTTCGGCAAGCCACTTCTAGCTCACCGATTGGTGTCGGCAATTCGCCGAATGTCCCTGAAAATCAATGACCTATCTTAATTCTAGAAATTTTCAGTGTTGGTACTTTCGGCGAGCCCAATCTGGCTCGCCAAAGTGACTCGGCGAATCGCCGAGTGTTTCAGCGAGTCTTTCTGCAACTCAAATTTCTGCATTTTTCTTGAAATTTTTCTAACATTTTTCTATGTGTTATGCAGGAATGGCTAGAACAAACTTGGATGATAGTGGCATGCCACCCTGCAAGCGAGCACGAGAAATTGTGATAAATGAGGAAGCAGCTGCTTCCAGCGCAAAGGGTAAGAAGTTACCTCCGAAGGGAGGCAAGGGGAAGGGAAAATTGCCCATAGCTGAGACACTGGAGTACAAATCTGGTAGTGAGGGAGAGTCATTTGATTCTCAGGCTTCTTTCTCTAAGCCTGAGGACGACCAGCTGTAACAGGCCCGACAAGCGAAGTTACGCTCTAAAGCTCACCATGATCCGTCTTGGACTCTGGAGCCGGCCCCTCCTCCTTCATATTCAGTGCTAGCTCCAACACAGACTGTGTTCCCAGCACCACCTGTACAGGGTCCTCATCCCCGGTCACTGAATCGGTTAAAGGCCGAGGGATTGAGAACCATTTTGGAGAAAAAGAGATTGTCCACGGATGGTGTAGTGGACAAGCATCCAAATGTGTGGGACACCCTTAGGTTCCATAGATTCGAGATTTTCACCAGGCCCCGTGGCCCATACATTCCCACCTGGGTTCGGGAATTCTACTCAACCTACAGTGATCTGGTACCCCAAGGGTAGAAGAAGGCCAGTGCCTTTAGACCGGTGGAGTCTGTGATGGTCCGAGGGAAGCAAGTGAGATGCAGCAGCAATGAGATCAATACTATCTTTGAGAGGCCTACATATATTGAGCACGAGTACCAAGGTATGATCACTACGAAGACTCTGGATGACCTGAAGGTTGGCTAGCCCCCTTGATTTCTGACACCACCCCGAGATGGATTGAGGCCGGAGCACCAATAGAGAAGAAGGACCTAAGCATAGCAGCTCGGTACTGGTTTGGTTTCATCAGCAGCACAATCATACCATCACAGAATGAGTCCATTCTCCGCCATCCAAACTCGGCCTGCCTTGGGTTTATCATAGATAGGAAGCGGCTGAATTTGGGGTTGATTATCGAGCAGGAGATGGCCATGAGGGCCAAACAGCGCCAGACGTCCCTTCCATTTCCAGTACTGATCACAGAGTTGTGTCATCGGGTAGGAGTTCCTCATGATGAGAAGAGGGATGTTGAGGTTACCCCTACATCTTCCACTAAGCTCCGATGCATAGAGGCCGAATACACACGGGATGAGGCTGATAGAAGGAGAGCAGCTCCGGTAGACACATCCCCGGAGATTGATGTTAATACGATACCTGCAGAGGCAGCGTTGCCTACTCCGGCCTCTAGGCCTACAGGTACCTCTAGCTCCGTTCCTTCTAGCACTCCGGGTACTTCCACTTCTCCGCCTCTCGCTAGGTCTGCTGCTGGCACTTCTATCCCTAGACCTTCGATCACTCAGGCCATACTTCTCATGATGGGGCACCTAGCACATTCTGCTGATGTGCGTGCTTCCCGTCTAGAGGCCGAGGTCTCCTAGATGATCGAGCAAGCTATCACTGCTGCATTGACGCCTCTCCAGGCTTCTATTGATGCCCTCACAGTGAGAGTATGGTGTGTGAGTGAGGACAGAGAGCTTCTGAGGAGGTAAAGGCCGATGTTATTGGGCTGAGGAAGGATATGGACCAGTTGAAGTCCACAGACTTTACTTCACTATTTGGGACAGCGGAGATCCCAGGTGATCCGAATGTTGATGTTCCAGCCTGTGATGAGGTACCTCCGGCTACCACTGGAGATGATACTAGGGCTGATGTTGCTTCTGCTGAGTCCGAAGATGAGACATATCAGGAGTAGCTTGAGGTTCAAGATGAGGTTGTTTATGAGGACCTTGATGATCTAGAGGGTGCCATGTTCAAGACAGCTAGACAGGCCTCCTTGAGAGATATTTTTGTGGCAGGCTCCAGTGGAGCCAATGAAAGTGAGACCTCGGGCACTGATCCCCCGACAGATGGAGCGACTGAGATGCAGACGTCACCTCAGGCTTAGCTAGGCAGGATGATTTTTACCTCCCTCTCTGTTGTTTTATTGACTATTTTCTTGTTTTAGTTACATTTGAGGACAACTGCTTCTTTTTGTTGGGTGGGGTGAGATATTTCCATACCTACCTCTTGTTTTGTGAATATTGGACTTTAATATATACATCTTGATTATTGAATTGTGTTGTGGATGTTTTAGCTTATGGCCCATTATTTTGAATGAAATTGATTTTGAGTCTAATATAAAAAATTTATTTTTGCCACCTCTTTTGTGTGTGATTGTGGCACTTCTTGTGCAAATTTTAGTTTCGGTTGTGGTCAATACCGATGACTTGAATAGTGCTCCTAATTGAACAAAATAAATGTAAGGCTACGATGAGGCAAACGAAGTTACATAGGCAATATGTGAACTTTTACCATCTCGTTGTGACTAGTCGGTTGTCGAATGAGTCTCTTGTGATGAACAATGCACGCTAGCTAGAAAGTGTGGAGTCTTGTTTGATATTGGTACCAATGCTTTGTGTGATGTGATTACTTTGAACATTGTGTGTGATGACACCTAGAATTTGCCCCGTTGGTCCGGTTGATTGAGTGATGCAAGCTCTTGAAATGATCTTAGGCAAGAATTTTGAAGAGTGAAAATAATTTGACAATATACCTCTTTTGTAACCAACCTTGTGAGATGTGTGAACCTTGCTTGGCACCTTTTGAGCCTTATCCCTTTTTCTTGGAAGAAACTTGAGCAATTGTGACTTCTCTTTATCCATTCACCCATAACTTTCATGAAGTATGGTTTGTTTGAATAGCCAACTTAGGCCAAAAGCCTAAGTGGGGGGTGTGGTGAAAAGAGAAGGAAAGTCAAGAAGTGTGAGAAATTCACCCTTGTGTGATCGATTTGAAAAAGATGGAACCCCTCTATGTTAAAAAAAGGAAATAAAAAAGAAGAAAGAAAAAGAAATGGACAGAAAAAGTTGTGAAATAAAGTAGTGAAAATTGCAAAAGAAACGAGGTATCCTGTGGTTCAAATAAAGTTGAATAATGGGGTGGATTGTGAGCATGTTTGAAATGTTAAAGAAAAGGAGAAAAGTGAGGTTCAGACATACTTCATGAAGGTAGAAGCCACTAAGCCTAAATTACCATACCTTTACACTCAACCCCATTAAAAGCCTTGAAAAGACCTTTTTAATCTTGAGCAAGCTAAAACGAATGTTGATGGGAAAATAAGGGCAAACCTATGGGTGAAGTCACGCATGTATTCATCTTTGTGAGTGAGAATTGTATGTGATTCCGGGACTTTAAATTGTTGAGAAATTTTGTGTGAAGATGGCATCATCTTTGTTGTGAGAGCATTTGAGTACCTTTGTTGGGCTTGAACTTGCATTTGAAGCAAGCATTGTGAACTTGAGCATCTTTGATAATGGTGAGTCACAATTTGAATCTTTAAGTGCACAATTGATCATTGTATGAGTAATTTGAACCTTGTTGTGTGTATTTATGTTGAGTCTTATGCAACACTATTTGTAGACATCCTTATTGAACTGCTGATCTTGAGTTTTACTTGAGGACAAGCAAAAGTTTAAGTTGGGGGTGTTGATGAGTCCGAGATTTGGACTCATTTAGGGATTTGTTTTGATAGGTTTAGTGTCCTCGAATGCCTAATTTATGCTAGAAACTGATGTTAAAGCCTTGATTTTCAGGTATGTGGACTAAGAAGCAAAGCAAGGACACTAACAGGCAAAAAGGAACTTAACAAGCTAAAGAAGTGGAGAAGAGCAATCTTGGTGATCGCCAAGACCACTCAGCGGACTGCCGAGTGGCACTTCAGACCGCCTAAAGTTCCAACGTGCCAGCACAGAGGGAAGAAACCAAATCGGCGACAAAAATGGGAATTTGGCGAATCGCCGATCGGTTCCGCGATGACAAAATGGATCACCAAAAGTTACATGACTTGAAGATGCTGAGAACCAATGCAAAATGGCGATGGAAGAGAGCAAAGGGCGGATCGCCGAACCACTCGGTGAGCCCGACTTACCTCGCCCAATGGCTCTTTAGGCCAAATTTTGGGCAACTATAAATGGGATTTTAAATGTAATTTTGAAGGGTGGTTCTCTTTCCAGTTCTTTTTTACAGTTCCCATTCGAGACTTAGAGTCTTTCTCTTTATTTTTGAGTTGGAATTGTATAATTTTGGAAGATTTGAAAAGTTGGTCTTTGAATTTCATTCTTAGAAATCATTGTAAAGTCTTGGAGTCTCTTAACCAGATCATGGCGAATACATTTGGTAATCGTTTCTCTATTTTTATGATTTGTAGCTAAAACCACAATTCTTGAGGTGTGATAATGTGTTTATTTGTCTAATTGTCGTATGGATATTGTTGTTTGATGATTAAATTGATGTTTTAATGTGGGTTTAATCATTAGTTGAGTTTTAATTTATGAATTGTAGTTGCAAATGCAATTCTAATTTTGAGTTCTTAAAGCTTTTGATTAATTATTTGTGGGTATTGGGTTAGTATGGGTTCAGCTCGAGAGAGTGAATCTTAAATCCAATCCTACCCATCTAGCTCGAGAGAATGGATGTATTAAGGTTGTGGGCTGGTTATCTTATTAAGCTTGTTGATGTTCGAAAGAAATCACTTGACCCGTAATAGTTGTTCGAGAGAAAACTATTCCACTTAAATTCAAGCCTACCCACAATGTTTCAGCAAATCATCATTAGATTTCAATTACCCATATATCATATTTAACCTATAACCGATCACATCCCAAGAACTCCTCTCCATATTGTTATTTTCCCCTGTTTTCATTGTTGTTTCAGCTGTTCATTGCAAAACCAAACCCCCTATCTGACATTAGTTGTCACCCTTTTAGATTTAATTGTATCTTTTTGATAATTTTTATTTCTATAACCTTTTAGAACACATTTGTACTTCATAATTGAATTTTAAACATGTACCACTCCATGTGGGTTAGTCCCCAACTCTTCGTTGGGTTTTATACTGCTTAACAATCGTTTGCACCTAGAATCGGATGAGGTGTGCTTGAAACGCTAATCACCAAGTAGTAATCATGAATTTAAGATGCTGAGACTGAATACTTAAGTATAACTGAAAACCTAGTCAAATGCACTAGAATCTGACTGTGGGAGTTACTATTAACTGACAAAAACCATGTGAGCTAAACGCGAAGTCCGATGTATACGCCCCATCAAGAGGATCCAATATACCTTGCCAGGGGTATAAAGGCATGATTGGCGTGATCACTAAATTTGATGCCTAACAGAGGGGACTTATACACCTACGGGGGCACGAAGTTCTGGGACTATAAGGTTACGCTGAACCCTAGTCCAACTCGATGCTAAGTCTACTCCCAACTGGAAATGTGTATGACACAACATAACTGAAATACTGGATAGCTCAATATTCTGACATGCAAATGTGAGAATGCAACATTTAGGTACTGAAAATGAAACATTCGAAACTGGAGCATGTATATCTGTAATTCATGAACTAAGAGAATCTACACAACTAGGGTTCTGAGTTTCATGCAAGGAACTAAGCAATGATTTCACGAAAACATGATAATCTGATTAAGAATACTATAACAGCTAAATCACAACCAATATCTAAGGTTTTAGAAACCCTAGCTCTAAGAAAGATATAGAGAATCAAGAATCTGACTGAATTCTAGGAACCTAGTTAATGAAAGGAACCCACTAGTGAAATCCACATACCTGGTGACAAAATCTACGGAGAAATCCTTCAATTTCGAGGCTAAAACTGAAGAAAACCTGTTGCGTGTTCTTGAGGGGTTGGTCGACTCTTTCTCCTCTTTTTCACTCTAAGTTCTTGTGAATTTTGGAGAATGAGGGTTCTGGGTAAGTCTGACTAAGTTATTAGGCTTTGACTGAGTAAAACAACGTTGTTTAGGTGTAAAATGACGTAGTTTAAGGACCCCAATGCATTGGAAAAAGACCTAAATGACCCTAACTTAAAAGCTTACGAAGGCCATCAACGGAGGGACCTACAGACCGTCGTTTGACCTACCAACCGTAGGTAGGGGTCGTTGGTCAAGTTTTTCCGACAGGGCTTCACTGAAACGAGCATAAAGTTTTACTTCGAGATGGGATACTTCTCAATCTAGGTTGCGTTGGAAAGAGGATTCAATTATCTTTCATTTGGTAGGTCATGGCCCACTTAATTCCTTTTGTGCTAAAAGTCATGACCGTTTGAAGTTGACCCAACAACCATTTCCCTCTAACTGGCTGCTGAACCTCACCTACGGTATATAGGTCCAACAACGGACTGAATTTGTGCACGAGTAAACTAAGAGACTGGAGAGGAACTATTACCTCCCGCTCAAACGGAATAGGAAGGAAAGAGGTGAGGATGCTTGGTCTTCATAGCTGTTTCTTCTTCCCAAGTAGCTCCCTCTACGGACTGACTCCTCCACAAAACCTTTACTGAAGAGACTTCCTTATTCCTCAACCTACGAACCTGACGGTCAAGAATTTCAACTGGCACTTCTTCATAAGTGAGACTATCCTTCACAACCACACTCTCTAATGGTACTATTGAGGCCGGATCACCCACACACTTCTTCGACAAGGAAATGTGAAAGAGTGGATGAACCGCTGCTAGTTCTACTGGCAACTCTAACTCATAAGCCACATTACCAACCCTTTTCAGGATTTTGTAGGCACCTACATATCTCAAACTGAGCTTCCCTTTCTTGCCAAATCTCATCACCCCCTTCATAGCTGACACTTTCAGGAAAACCCAATCATCGATCTCAGACTCTAAGTCCCTTCTCCTTACATCAGCGTAGGACTTCTGACGACTCTGAGCTGTCTTAAGTCTTCTCTGATGAACTGAACTTTTTCAATAGCTTCATGAACCGAATCTGGCCCAATCAATGCTACTTCACCTACTTCAAACCAACCAATCAGAGATCTACATCTACACCCATATAATGCCTCATAAGGGGCCATCTGAATACTGGAAAGATAATTATTATTATAGGTGAACTCTATGAGAGGTAGGTGATCATCCCAACTTCCCCTGAAATCGATCACGCAAGATCTCAACATGTAATATAAGGTCTGAATGGTACGCTCTGCCTGACCATCCGTCTGTGGATGAAACGATGTACTAAGATTTACCTGAGTACCAAGACCTTTTTGAAATGATTTCCATAAATGAGAGGTAAACTGAGGACCTTTATTTGAGATGATAGACAAAGGAACCCCATGCAACCTGACTATCTCATTAATGTAAAGTTTAGCATAATCCTCCGCTGAATTTGTAGTCTTGACAGCTAAGAAGTGAGCGGACTTAGTAACTCTGTCCACTATCACCCAAATGGAGTCATGCTGACTCCAAATACGAGGTAAACCCATAATGAAGTCCATGTTTATCGCTTCCCACTTCCATGTAGGAATGTTAATCTCTTGAGTGATACTTCCTGGTTTCTGATGTTCTACCTTAACATGTTGACAATTAGGACACTTAGCCACAAAATCTGCTACGTCTCTCTTCATGTCGTTCCACCAAAAGACTTCCCGCAGATCACGGTACATCTTAGTGGCTCCTGGATGAATGGAATATCTAGAATTATGGGCTTCTGTAAGGATCTGCTGCCTCAACTCACTCACATTAGGAACACATAAGTGACCCTGATAACGAAGCACACCATCTCCCCCTTGGGAGAAAACCTCTACTTTTTGTTGATGAGCTACACCTTTCAACTGAAGTAATATAGGATCAATATCCTATTTTTCCTTAACCTCCACTACCAATGAAGATTCTGATATATTCTGAACTATCACACCACCATCTGACATGTCTGTAAGACCAACTCCTAAGCAAGCAAGCCGGTGAACATCTTTTGCTAATTCCTTCTTTTCTTCCTCAGATGTGCTACACTACCCATAGATAGTCTGCTGAGATAATCAACCACTACATTGGCCTTACCAGGATGGTAAAGCACATTCATATCATAGTCCTTGAGGAATTCAAGCCATCTTCTCTGAAGAAGATTCAACTCTTTCTGGGTGAACACATATTGAAGGCTCTTATGATCTGTGAATACATCTACGTGAACACCATACACGTAATATCTCCAAATCTTTAAGGCAAATATTATAGTTGCAGGCTCGAGGTCATAAGTCGGGTAGTTCTTTTCATGGACCTTAAGTTGTCTAGAAGCATAAGCTATGACCTTACCTCACTACATCAACACACAACCTAGGCCGACCCTGGATGCATCACAACAAATCACATAACAGTATGAACCATCTGGTAGAGTCAAGACAGGAGTTGTAGTCAACCTAGTCTTCAGTTTTGAGAAAGTTTTCTCACACTCATCTGACCACTGAAATTTGACCTTCTTTTGAGTCAACTTGGTCAATAGGGAAGCTATGGATGAAAATCCTTCAACAAATCTCCTATAATAACCGACCAAACCCAAGAAAATTCTGATATATGTTTGAGATGTGGGTCTGGGCCATTGTTTCACTACCTCTATTCTCTGAGAATCCACTCAGATTCCTTCGCTAGATACCACATGACCAAGGAAAGCGACTGAATGTAACCAGAATTCACATTTGTTGAACTTAGTGAATATATGGAGATCTTTGAGAGTTTGCAGAACAACTCTGAGATGAGTCGCATGCTGCTCCTCACTTCGAGAATAAATGAGGATATCATCAATAAAGACGATGACAAACAAGTCCAAATACTGCAGGAGCATTTTTTAGTCCAAAAGACATAACTACAAACTCATAGTAACCATACCGAGACATGAAGGCTATCTTTGGAATGTCACTATCTCCAACTCTGAGCTGATGATAACCAGATCTGAGATCTATCTTAGAAAAGCAACTAGCACCCAGAAGTTGGTCGAAAAACACATCAATCCTGGGGATGGGATACTTATTCTTGATTGCGACTTTGTTCAACTGACGATAGTCAATGCACATTCTGAGAGAACAATCTTTCTTTTTCACGAACAACACTTGAACACCCTACGGAGAGATACTAGGTCTAATGAAGCCCTTATCTAGAAGGTCTTTCAACTGGTCTTTCAATTCCTTAAGCTCAGCTGGATCCATTCTGTAAGGAGGAATCGAAATAGGTTGGGTATCTGGAAGGAGATCAATTCCAAAGTCAATTTCCTTTTTGGGAGGAACTCCAGGAAGATCTTCTTAAAATACTTCTGGAAACTCATTTACTACTGGAACTGACTCAAGAGTTGGGATTTTGGAGTTTGAATCCTTAACCAAAAAAGATGATAGACATACCCTTTAGATATCATCTTTCTGGCCTTAAGGTAAGAGATAAATCAACCTACATGCACTGAGATACTACCCTTCCATTCTAAGACTATCTCATTTGGAAACTAAAAGCGAACGATCCTAGTTCTACAATCGACTGAGGAATAATAGGAATGTAACCAATCCATGCCTAGAACGATATCAAAGTCTACCATTTTGTAACTCTACAAGATCTGTTGAGGTGACTTTCTGAGAGACTGTGACAAGGCAATTTCTTTATACCCATCTAGTTATAGCTGGGTCACCAATTGGAGTAGAGACTGAGAAGGGTTCTGAAAGAGTTTCTGGACTGACACCGAAGTTTACTACTTTATAGGGAGTTACAAAGGATAGTGTAGCCCCTGGATCTAACAATGCATAAACATCAAAATGAAAGACTCATAACGTACCCGTGACCACATCAGGAGAATCTTCCTGGTCCTGGGGAGCTTGGAGAGCATACAACCTGTTCTGGCACTGACCACTACATGTACCAGATGGGCGAACTACTCTTCAGTTTTGCAATAGAGCAGAATCACGTCACCAATATTTTGCACTTTCCTTAAGAAGAAAAGCTTGATGTTGAAGTGTTTTGTTTTCCCATGAAATACAGGATTTTGAGAAATTGCTATCGCAGATTGGTTGTCCACAAATACTTCAGTTCCTTTTGTCTGATTCATGTGCAGATCACCAAAAATTTTACTCAACCACAATGCTTGATTCACTGTTGTTGTTGCAGCCACAAATTCTGCCTCTGCAGTGGATTGAGCCACAATGTCCTTCTTTTTTGAGCAGCACGAAAACATTCCTGAGCCAAGAATGAAACAATATCCAGAAGTCCTCTTCATGTCATCTACGGATCCAGCCCAATCACTATCAAAATACCCAAGTAGTTTCAGATCTAATTTTTTCTAAAACTTGACACCATAAATGATGGTACCTTTGATGTATCTGACAACTTGTTTTGCTGCTTTTAGATGCACCTCACTAGCACAATGCATGAACCTCGATATAATGCTTACATCATACAAATTATCGGGTCTTGTAGTTGTGAGATACATCAAACAACCGACTAAGCCTCTGAAGTACGTTTCCTCCACTTTCTCTGCTCCATCATTCTTGCTTAGTTTGTCTTTTTGGTTCATAGGAGTACTCATCTCCTTGCAATCTTCCATGTTTAACTTCTTGAGAATTTCCTTAGCATATTTCTTCTGGCAAATGAAAACTTCATCCTGTCCCTGTTTGATTTCCTTACCAAGAAAATAATACATTAGACGAAGATCAGTCATCTCGAAGGGTTGCATCATTTCTTGCTTGAAATCCTCGATATGCCTTGTAATGCTTTCTGTAACTAGTATATCATCCACATATATAGACACAACAAGAATATAAATACCATGATGTTTAACATAAATAGTAGATTCTAATAGACTCTTTTCAAAGCCTAAGCCAAGTAAATGGCCATCTATTAGACCATACCAGGCCCTTGGTGCCTGTTTAAGTCCATAAAGTGCCTTTGTTAGCCTATAAACTTTGTCCTCCTTTCGTTTCTCCACAAAGCCTTCAGGTTGCTCAACATCAATTTCTTCCTGAAGAAAGCCATTAAGGAATGTTGATTTAACATCTATCTGATACACTTTCCAAACCATATGTGCAGCAAGAGCAAGAAGTAACCTGATCGTGTCAAGCCTAGCTACTGGAGCAAATGCATCAAAATAATCCACACCAAAAATTTGAGCATACCCCTTAACTACAAGTCTTGCTTTATTCTTGTTCACTGAACCATCTGCATTTATCTTGGTTCTAAAGACCCATTTTAACCCAATTATCTTTCTGTCTTTAGGTTGATCAACAAGCTCCCAAGTCATGTTCTTCTCAATCAATAACAACTCTTCTTTCATTTCAGCCACCCATTTTTCATCATTATTGGCTTCATTGTACCTAGCAGGTTCACATACTGCTACATTGCCTCTCTGATATTTATCATCGAGTTGTCGAGTACCTTCAACTGGTAAATGATCCACCACTTCATCCTGCAGTGAGAGTTATATTTTCTTTTCAAAAAATATGGTAGGAGACTTTTCTGCATTGTCAGAAGTGTTAAGGATAGATTTCTTTGAGTCTTCCTAACACCATTCTTCATTCACTATAAAATACACATCTTTACTAAAGATTATATTTTAAGTTTGTGGTTGGAAGACCTTATATGCCTTTGAAACTGAACTATATCCAATGAATATGCCTGGGATAGAATTTTTATCTAGTTTATCTCGTTTAACCTGAGGAATGTAGGAAAAACAGAGACAACCAAACACTTTAAGAAAATTTAACGATCGTTTAAATCCATACCAAGCTTCAAATGGAGTTCGGTCTTTCACTGCCTTTGTGGGAAGCCTATTTTGAAGAAAAACTAATGTATTTGCTGCCTCTGCCCAAAATTCTTTGGCAAGTTCTTCTCGTGCAACATGCATCTGGTCATCTCCATAATGTATTTATTCCTTCTCTCGCTTAATCCATTTTGTTGTGGAGTATAGGGAGTAGTAAGCTGATGATGAATCCATGCTTCCTCACATAACATGTCAAACTGATAAGAAGTGTATTCCCTTCCATTATCTGTTTTTACGGACTTCATTTTACAGTTAGCTTCATTTTCTACTTTTTCTTTGAACTTTCAGAAGACATTAGCAGCCTCTGACTTATACTTGAGAAAATAAATCCAGCACATGCGGGTTAGATCATCATCAAGAATGATATAGTAAAGACTACCTTTTAGTGAGGGAGTCCTTTGAGGTCCAGCTATATCAATATGAATTAGTTGTAATTTGTTCGAGGCTCTCCAAGTTATCTTTGTAAATGGAAGTATGTTTTGTTTTCCATATTGACACGCAAGACAATTTGAAGAATTTACTTCTAAAACAAGCAAGTCTTTAACTATTTTCATTTTTTTGCATTTTAAGCAACCCTTCATAGTGATACTGTATGAGTCTCTTGTGCCATACTTCTGCAACACTTTCTTTGGCTGAAAAAATAACATGCTCCTCCTCAAATAGATCTAATGAGAAACTTTTGCCTCTCATTCTTACTTTATATATTTCTTGGTCTGAAGCATCTTTGATCAAGCAATGTTTATCTTTAAAATTTAAGTTGTAGCCTTTTTCCATCAATTGATCAACACTAAGCAAGTTTTGATCTATCTCAGGTACATAAAGCACATCAGAAATTATTTTAGTACCTGAATGGCTTGGAATAGCAATGGTTCCTTTCCCTCTTACAGGAAGATGGTCTCCATTACCTATTCTGACTTTAGTAATGGTTGTGGGCTTCAATTCCTTGAAGAGAGACATGTCATTTGTCATATGATTAGTGCATCCACTATCAATCAGCCAACACTCGCTCGATGATCGGCTTGAAAAACATGTAGCAACAAAGAGTTGATCTTCCTCCTCACAATCAACAATTTGAGCCTCTGCTTCTTGTTGCTGACCATTGTTCTTGCAAATGACAGCTTCATGCCCAAGTTGACTACATGTAGTACATCTAGCATTAGGCCTTCTCCAACATTTATATGGTGGATGACCTTTCTTGTTACAATGCTTACAAGGACGATAACTTTTCTTTGAGTGTCCAGTTTTTCCTTTGGTAGTACTTGCTGAAATGCCTTCACCATTCTTCTTGTTCTTCTTCTTTTTGTTTTCGCCTCCATCTTGAGCCTTGGCAAAAAAGTCTCCCTCGGTATTTCCTTCTTCTCTCATGACTCTTCGTTGTTCTTGAGCCTGCAAAGCATTCAATAACTCTGCGAAGGTGATCTTGGACAGATCCTTAGTGTTTTCCAAAGTAGTTATGGTTGCTTCAAATCTTTCTGGCACAGCTACCAGAATCTTTTCAACAATACGTGAATCATTAAACACGAAACCAAGCAATCTTACCCTGTTTTCTATGTTCAAGAGCCTTTCAGAGTAATATTTTATGGTTTCAGTTTCTTTCATCTTCTGTATTCCGAAATTTCTTATAAGATTTAGCACTTGCATACTTCTGATCCTTTCATCCCCTTCGTATTTTGTCTTGAGATAATCCCAGATGGCTTTTGCTGACTTTAGAGACATAATTTGAGTGAAGATTGAAAAAGATACTACTGAAAATAAACTGCTGAAGATACTGCTGAAGATACTGTCGTTGAAAAATTCTAGCTCTTTTGAATTTTGAATTGCATATTTCTGATTATTATGTGGTCAAATTGCCAATCTAAAGCCCTCCTATGCTTAATAAAATTATTGAAAGACATTTCAATCAATACTTTTTGCTTCCCCATCTTTTAAAAAACCATCATATTCATTCTCCTTTCCCTCCAACTACATATTTTCCCACAACTAACTTATACTCATATGATCTCTTTATTTCTTCTCCTTAACCTCCATATATGTCCTCTAAACTTGATCTTATTTTCATATCTACCGCAGGAACTCTTGAAAACATTACTTCTTGTAACAAGTCATTCATTTCTAATTAT
The DNA here is from genome assembly GCA_029582245.1 of Solanum etuberosum. NCBI lineage: Eukaryota > Viridiplantae > Streptophyta > Magnoliopsida > Solanales > Solanaceae > Solanum > Solanum etuberosum. Next base: position 930 of record JAJONR010001515.1, on the reverse strand, counting down.
GATTTTGTTTTGCGTTTGTTAATTACTTGTAGGGGGATAACACTACTGCTTATCAAAACTATATGTTTATCTCACAAGAAAATCACAATGATGCAACAATATCCCTTTTAATAAATGGAACAATTGATTCTCTAGTATTAAATTTGGATACGAATTGGAGGGGGGAGGGGACTCTTCTTGTGTGGCTCTCTTACCCCATCTTGAATTCCAATAGTTCCTGATTGTAATAAATGTTTTCAGGGGAGGGGGGAAGGGTGGGGGGCTAATAATTGTAGTGGAACTTCTGGGAAGAAATATAATGACATTATCTGAAGTGTATCGTTGCTGACTTTTGGGCTCCAAGTATTGGTAAACAACACCTGTTGCAACTCATCTCTCATAAAAGTCATGATATCAAAAATGTTATCAAGTGCAACTGATATTCCAAAGTGGAGGTGATGGTTTGATATTGACGCAAATGCTTCTAAAGATTAAGAGTAAGTTATTTTTAATTATATATGTCATTATGTCGAAAGATGGGACGCTATACAGATTAATGATCTTTTCTTTTTTTCTTCATCAAGAGTCTTGAATAATATATGTCATATTTTAGTGGCAATAAATGGTAGTATGATATTATTGTATCGTATTGTTTTGCGATCATCTATAATTACTCAGTTTTGATAATTTATTGTCGGTTTGATTTTGTTATCCATGACTCATCTTGTTCACCAAGAAACTTGATAGTAGAATGAGTGGAAGTTAGTATATATCTAATTCCGTATTTGGTGATAAATTCTACTATTTGAAACATTTAGGGTGTAGGCTCGATCAGATCTTTAAATAAAAATCTATTTTACTTTTTGTACTTATTTTTGTTAAAGGTTTTGTTTATTTGAAAATTTTATTTTAGTTTTTTTTAAAATATTGTGAATTTATTCCAGAATCAAA